>JAVSBS010018659.1:77587-96932 GCA_033124195.1 Coracias cyanogaster | reverse complement strand
CATTTTTTACAGCTATGCTTACTGACTTCAACGTAATACAATATGCTCTGCTTAACTTCAGTTATACCTACAGATTTTTCTTGCATGTAATAAGCTGCTACCTTTATGTTCAAATCTCAAGATGAAAATCTTCTAAATAATGTATTCTATTGTAAAATATTAATGTTCAATGATAAACTATATTTAATGATAAGCTTACAAAGTAGAGCTAAACTATACACAAACACATATACTAAAAATGTAGAAATTTAAAAGCTTTTTTTTTTTAAAAAAAAACAAACAACCCAAACTTAAATTGTGGAGGCTTTTGTCTATAATAATTGCATAGATACATTGTGCTGTTGTTCCCTGAGAGAATGTTAGATGGAAGTCTTTCCCTTTCTTGCTGTTCAGCTGTGATAGCCTAAATAGAGGGAAGAAAATGTCTGCTGAGCTATGTGACTGCAGTGAGTAAAAAAGCTGCCTGGTTAACTGTGCTGAACATTTTAAGATGCCTCTTTCTTTTGCTTGGTTGGCTGAAAACAAGGTTTTCTGTAGTCTATAATTCAAGAATACATTATAAAAGACTAAGAAGAAAAAAATACTAAAATTATGTTTTCTGTTTCATTCTCCCCAAGAAAGGGAGTTCCGTGCTCCATCTTTGGGATCTTTGGAAAATTGCATGAAGCTTTCCCAGATGACTGTCCAGGGACTTCAGCAGTTCAAATCTCCCCTTTTGCAGCTTCCTCACATCGAAGAAGAAAATCTTAGGCGGGTCTTCAATCATAAAAAGGTACAAAACTACAAATGATACCTAGTAAATTCTTAAAACACTTCCTGTTACTTGTTTTACCTATTTGCCTATAAGGAAGCAAGGTCATAAATTAACTAAGAGAATGATTTTTAAAATGATTATTATTTATTTATTCCGCCCAGGCAGGAATTCAGTACAACACTTCCTAGATGATCTGTGTGCTTTTTGTTTCTTTAAAGTCCGTCTGGGTTAGAGGTGGGAATTAAGATCAGAGATCTGATAAGCGTAAAAGAGTGTAAAAGATCAGTCTGTGTTGACCTCACAAACAGAAGAAACAGCTGCTTTTTCATTGCAGACTACTAACTCATATTTAATATTTTTCCAGAGTGTGACTAGAATATCCTAACGGGACTGGCTTTTTTTGGCTTGTTTGGCTTTACATAATTTTTAATCTAGTTTGATAGAAAATATATTTGGAAGGCAGCACAGAGGAGTTCATAAAAGGAAAAAATATCAGTTACTGTGGGAAGTGTTTCAGGTTTTGTAATCCTTTATGTATGAAAGAGGATGCTGTATAAAGCTCTGGCTATGTAGTTGTAGTTGGGTAAGTGTTGGTATTTGCAGAATTTAAGGACAAAAAAAGAATAGTCTTGTCTCAATACCTGCGTATGTTTCTTCAGTCTATTTCACTGACTGTCTCTGTAGTCAAACCTGCTTGTTTGACTGTAGTACATCTTCTAGGAATGCCTGGTTAGAAACTAGCACTTAGCTTCTAGTAGAAGCTGTTGACTTTTCTGATAGTGTTAATAAAATGGTTAACTTGGATCAATCTTAAAAATACTCTTTTTATCTAATGGAAGCTTTGTTTAGCTTTAACTACAGCTTTAATGGGTGTTTAGATGCTTCTGTGTTAGTGCGAAGATAAAGAATTCTTAAGTACTGCTTTTTTTTAACTTCTTTTTGAAGATGCTTGTTCATCAAATAGTCAAGTAGTCTTTTCCCTTAGACGAAGTAAAATAATTATTCTCTTATAGGTATCCTCAAATGCTTTTCTTAATCCAGCCCTAAACTACAAGAAACATACAAAAAATTATGCAATGTTAGATATATTTTTTTGACATATGCTGTGTAACTAAGTACAAAAATAATTTGACTTTCTCATAGTCCCACCAGCCCTTTTCCTGAAAGAGGTAAGAGACTAAATTATTAGGCTTGTTTGTACAGAATTCCCATCCATTGAGCTCTTCAAAAGTACAGTCCCCTAGATTCGAGGTGTGATCAGTCTGTCTGGATGCATGGATTTGTTTTTAATAAAACACGTACATTTACATTGGTGAGGTAATCAAGTGTTCAGACAAATCTGTGTTTTATCCTTTTAGCTCTGCTCAGCAAAACTTAAAGGAAGTGCTTTTAGCTTTGTTTGCACTTCAGTATGGAAAAACAGAAGTAACTTGCACTTGTTTCTGCTAATCTAAATAGCAAAGCACTGATGTACTCTAAATAAATAACCCAATTAGTAAGATTTCTTGGCTCAACTTTCTGAAAAAGATCGCTGAAATAATTACTTTGGAAGAAATGTATCCAGTTTAAGGGGTGACATACTAAGGAACACACCAATGTTCCAAGCAGTGTTATCTAGCAGGTTTGAATGCAACTTCTTTGTTTTATTGTTTTGTTTTTTTTTAATAGGAACAAATCAAATGGTATCTATTAGCAACCTGGGGACACGAGTGATGTACTATCAACAGTTTGTGGACTATGTTCTCTGCCACCATGTGACTTCCTTTTTTATTTTTTCTTTTTAAATTCAGTATAAAATCAAAAGTATTCAGGATTTGGTGAGTTTGAAAGGTTCTGATCGTCGCAATTTACTTCACTTCTTAGAAGATAAGAAATATGATGAAGTTATGGCTGTGCTTGGCAGCTTTCCATATGTCACTATGGATATAAAACCACAGGGTGAGTGGGAGGTCCTTTTGTTCTGTATATGTCACTCTTCTGACATTTTGATAGTCTGTTGGCAGTAAGCTTTTGGAGGACGCTGAAACACAACTCACGGTTATTTATATGGCCTGGAAATGACATACTTTTTTGAGTGGCAGGCTCTTGTACATGAGATTTATAGTCTGAGGAGATAAGTACATTGAAACATTTCACAGATTCCCAAGCCAGCAGTAGTTTCTCCTACAGGAGCTTATCTGATATTTCGTCTGTTGATTTAATATTTCATGAGCAATGTGGAATTCTGGTTGAAATACCACTTTTATTAGCCATCTTAAAAAGTTGTGCATAGTCCAGAATTTATGCTCAGCTTACTCCAGCATGGAGAGGCCTTTGTGAGATTTTGATTTGGAGATCCCGATGACTAAATATTCATGGGTTCTTATGTGATAATACTTGTATCGTTTTTATATCTGGCAGAATTTGTCTATGCTAGGCTGAGCTGCCATTTGTGTGCACTGTTTCAATGAATTGTATAACATTCTTCCTCTCTGATGAGGTGTCTTGTTAAGCAGTTCCTGTTGGGCAGCCTTTCACTGGAAAGTGAATTAGTTCTACAGTCTCTTTTCTTTTGTAGATCGTTAGTACTAGTAAACGTGAGATACTTGAAAGGTCGTTCTAATTCTTGTTTCTAATTTATATTGTTATTGTGGTTGCAATGATCAAATTCAGAACGTGCTACATTTTGTTTGGGTAGGCTAATTTGTAGTTTGGCTTATGCTTCTCTAAGAAGCAAATATTAATGGAAATGCCTGTTAAGGAAGCAAATGTCTGTTAATCTTGGTATTTCTAAATGTTGTTTATGTGTGTTTTAAAACAAACTACTTTATCTTTTATTGTAGCACAAGATTGTACACAATCCTGTCAATCTGCTTAAAATTGAGTCTTGGAGTACATACCCATGTTTTGGCAAGCAGCCCTTTTCTGCCTGTAGTCTTTTTGTCACACATCTGTACTTGGGTGTGATATGGAGGATTAAACAATGTGTATGCTTTTCTGTTTAGCTCAATATTAGCATTGTATTAAAAATATGTATGTAAAACTAGTGAATAGTAAAACTGCTTTCTCAGGGGGTAGGGAGTTAAAATTCTATACTGGGGTATAACTATTCCTCCCCAGCCTTGGACATTCTCCAGTTCATAGGCTGGAGATACAGACTCCTCAATGGCTTTCCTGTGGGTTTTATGTTTGATGTTTTAGTTAAAATAATCATTGCTATTCTTTTATTTTCCTTCACCTTCTACTTAAAAAGAGGATTAAATGCATGATTGTTAATGTGGCATTGAAATTGAGTTGTTAATCATATGAAAGTCAGGAAAATCAAAGTTATGATTCCCAGAACAGATATAATGGGGTCCCATTGGTCATGTATAGTATTTCATGTTTCTGAAGTTTTATGCTTTAGTATATAATGCACAGTATTGCAGAGTTATGGTTCCCACAGCAGCTATAACTTTGAATTTTCTAACTTTCATGCAATTAAAATTTCAGACTCAATGTTGCTGTTTTATAGTTTGCTGAATTATTAGCCCTCATTTTGATAGTATATTTGAGTTTGTAAGAGACTTATTAAATGATATTTTGAAAATAATTTTTGTTAATTCTGGAATTTGTATGCTATATTTAGACATAGCAGAAACAATGTTTAATGGGAAAAAAAACTTAAAAATTTAATACATGTATTGCTTTTATTTTTACACTAGTTTTGGATGATGAAGACAGCAACAATATTACAGTAGGTTCTCTTGTTACTGTTCTCGTCACGCTAACAAGACAGACCATGGCAGTAAGTATTAAGAATACTTGTTTTTTCAGGGTAACTGAAAGTATATAATAATAATCAGGCATTTCTTCTTTGCAAGCTAATGTAGTATTTTGTAAACTTAACTGTAAAATTAAGATTTGAAATTGAGAACTTGTTCTCTTAATCCTCCCGTATGTTTTGTTTCTGAATGAGAAAGTTTTCCTGGAATCAAACCAAAGTTCAGTCTGACCCATTGCAGTTGTCTAGGGAACAGTAAAAGAATATGGCAAGTGATACTGCCCTGAGGTTTGTAAATAACAGGAAAAGAGAGTTTGAGAAACTTAGTTCTTGAACTAGAACAAAGTATTCACTCAAGTCCTTAGGACAGCATTTGATTTCATTTTATGAGGGCTTCTAATGTTACAAGTCTCTCGGGTGTTTCAGGCACTTTTATGAAAGAAACTCGGTCCAGCAGAATGCAGAATATACTTATTATGGAGGTACACCAGTGCCACATAAAGGAAGAGGACTGCTGCATGGGTTGCAGTGTGGCATAACCAAAATAATACTACACCCTAGTAGTTTGATTTCTGAACTGTGCTTATTTTTTAGCTTAAAACACAGTCATGACTTTCTTTGAACAGGAAAACTAAACAAACTTTTATCTGATGAAGCCTACAGGGTTAATTGAACTGTACTTAGAAATTAATTACAATGTCTGACAGCATATAGAAAACTCGTTTAAGATGTTTTTACATGAACTTCACGAGGCAGTCTAGCCTTGAGATAGATCACCTAAACACTAGAGCTAGCCTTTTATATCATGCTTTTTCTGTGGCAGTATCTCATATTTGACATCTTTATATAAGACAATTCCTTATGACTGATTTTTATTTTTTTTAAATGGCTTACAGTATGTTTTGAAGAAAGAAATGCTTGAAAAAATTCATTTGCATAGAGATGTTCTAGTTACATAATACTAATATTGTGCTTTGTCTTAATGCTTCATATTTCTGGTTTGATTTGTTGTCCTGTGTTCCTGAGTAGCAGTGCAGCTGTTGAAGTTTTTAATGCTCTGGCAACCGGAACAGAATTTGCATTTTTACTGCTGCTTGCAGTGATACAGGATTTCTGTGCTCTATGAAACAAGTAGATTCTTTGGAACAAGATGGCATGTTGTTATTAAATTTCTTTGTAATGCTGGTGATGGAAAAATTAGACCAAATGTTCAAAAAAGTGTTTAATTTTGATCTGTTAATCGTGTTGTGTTTTTCACTGATAAAAGAATTTGCCATAATGAGTAAAACCTTCAGACCTGATTACGGTGACTTATTATTTTATATTTGAACTTAAACTAATTTGCTTTTTTGGTACAGATAGGCATTAATAGTTTTGACATCTTTCTCTAACCAGGAAGTGTTTGAAAAGGAACAGTCTATATGTGCAGCAGAAGAGCAACCGACAGAAGATGGGGTAAGTGACGTACAAATGTTCATTTTGCCAGCTAAATAGGACTTTCTTTGAGTTGCTAATTGCGTGCTTTTCATGTTTTCCAACTTTGGTTGTTAGCTTAAAATGCTTAAAGTATGGTGAATGCCCGAAGTTTAATGAACAGAATAAATATTTTAAATACTGGGGTTTTTTTTACAGCAAGGAGATGTCAACAAAGTTAAGAGCAAAGGATGGCAGCAAAAGAATAAAGGAACCAAGAAAGCTTCAAAATCAAAGAAAAAGAAGCCATTGAAAAAGAAACCTGTGCCACCTTCATTGCAGCCACCAAAACAGCAGAAGCAAAAGCAAGCTAATGGGGTAGCTCATTGTTTCATTGATTTTTAGTATTTTGTTCAGTTTATCAATCCTAATCTGATGGGTGTTTTGTATCTGTCTTGTTACCTTTCATTCTATGTATTTGTAAAGCATATCTACTAAAATAGCTTTATTTTTTTTTCTTTACACTTAAAACTTACAGGTGAAATAATCGGGCAACTACCACAGTAATGTTTCCACTGGCTTGCTGAAAGTTGTGCCCAACTACTTTAGAAGTCTGGCTTCATAGTCCCTTATTAGTTCTTGTTATGCTGCCTCCTGAGAGATGAATTGTTATGTACCTTCTGCTTTAAAGGGAAAAAACCAAAATGACACTTCCTTCTAGTAAACTAAGTAGCTTTAGAACCTTTATGCTCCCAGTGTATGATGTTTTCTCCACCTATGTTGTAGGTAGTACTTATATTCTCTCTAATTTTCTTATGAGTTTTTGAAATGCGACCCCAGAATCAAATACTGTTTTCTCCTATTCATCCTGTGGGTGCCATATGGAGAAGGAAAATTGCTTCCTTGCTTTTCGTAGCATATGAGGTGAAAAGGATTAATCTTCACTGTAGGCATACTCTGTGACCCAAGAAGAATGTAGATCAAAATAGGAAATAAGGCCTGTGACCTTAAGACAGGTGCTGTGAATGTCGCGTACTACAATAATGCAGACAAACTAAGAGGTTTTTTTGTTGGTGGCTTTTTTCTTTCCCATTAGGAAGTAGTTGCGAAGGAAGAAGAGGAGGAGATCTCTGATAAAGGAAGTGAATCTGAAGAAGAAGAAACAAACAGGGACTCTCAAAGTGAAAAAGATGATGGAAGTGACAGAGACTCTGACAGAGAACAAGATGAGAAGCAAAACAAAGATGATGAAGCTGTAAGCCTTGCTTTTTTTGAAGGATAATGTTGCCTGTGGGGTTGAGAGAAAATGCATTTTAATCCTCTAGCATCCCCTCAGGCTAGGCAACACCAAGATAAAGGAGTAATATCAGTTCTCCAGAGGTTTTCAGACCTCATTCCGGCATAAGTTTTGTCATTGCAAGTCTGTTTCAGAAAGAACAGCTAAGAGTCTTTGTAGCATAGACAGAAAACTTAAAAATTATATGAGAAAAATAGATTAACTTCGGGGTAAAGTTGTAATGGGTTTTTTTTTTCAGCTTTATTTGATTATTAGCTGCTGCAAATTTTGAGATAAAGTTGCTCCATTGAACTTTGTTCTGAAGGTGCAGTGGCTGTTGCTTACTGTGTAATGCATACTGTAAACATGCAGTAGTTGAACTTGTACATGTACTTACTAAACTGTAGTAAGTTAATAAGTTAGTCA
Organism: Coracias cyanogaster; assembly: GCA_033124195.1. NCBI lineage: Eukaryota > Metazoa > Chordata > Aves > Coraciiformes > Coraciidae > Coracias > Coracias cyanogaster. The sequence continues at coordinate 89,321 of JAVSBS010018659.1, read as the reverse complement.
AAATTGTAACTGAGAATGAGGCCTTGTGGTGGTAGATGATTTCCGCACAGCGGGTCTTGAAGTGGAAGACTTAGGAGTGACAGCTGGAAGTCTTGTACAGGTTGAGAATAAGCTTCTGATGGCAAAAGAATCATCAAGCTTGTAATCAGGACTCTTACAGCCTAGGTAGTGAGTGTTTATAGGCAGTGCTGTAAAGTGAGTTTTGAAGAACGTGTGCAAGCCCTGCAGATCTGTTTTGAATGTTTTGGGTTTTTTTTAAACATTTACATGAATAGTCTCTTTATTTTTACTGTTGCTTGATTTTTTTTTTTTTTGCTTTTAACTACACTGTATAACTTAATCTCTGTGTGCCTTTCACTTTTATAATATGTAGTGTAGCACAAGAACTTGTTGTATGTATCATTTCATGGGCTAGAATTTCTTTTTATAACACAGAAGAAGGTTAGTGCACAGTAACTCTTCAAACTTGTCTTTGACAGGAGTGGCAAGAATTACAGCAAAGTATACAGAGAAAGGAACGAGCTCTTCTTGAAACGAAGTCAAAGATAACGCATCCAGTTTACAGTCTTTTTTTTCCTGAGGTAAAAGAAAACTTTACAGTTGTGAAACATGAGAATTAATATAATACAAATTAAATGCTCTTTTTATATTTTTACTATGAATACTGGCCTTTTAAAAAGTCTAATGCCTGAAAAAGTTGCTAATCTTAATTAAAAGTCTTAATTTATAAAATCCTCTCAAACTCCCTCAGATATTTTCCTAAAAACTTTTACTGCGTTATTCTTTGTATCCAGTACCTGAAGACTTGCAAATGAGTATAGAATTTAAGGTTCCTTTCTGATGGCAATACTGCTAATTTGTTATTTCCTGCTGATCTGCTACATATAGATTCAGAATGAAACCTTTCAGATATATAGGGATCTAATTTATAGTCTTTTTCTTCTTTTTGGTTTTTTTTTGGGGGGGGGGGTTGTTGTTTGTTTGTTTTTTTTTGGGGGGTGGGGGTTTGGTGGTGTTGCTTTCTGTTTGTGGTTTTTTTCCCCTCCCCCCCACCTACAGAACATGAAAGCACAGCAGCAACTCGAATACAGAGTTAAGGGTATTACTTGCTTTTTATGTAACTGCAAGCACCTATGAGCCGGGGAGGTCCTGACCCTTCTTGTATTAATAGTGATGACAGAAGAGTTTTGGGGGTCATTTGGATCAGCAGATTGTGTTGGTTTGCTACATGACTTCAAGTCTCAACACAGTGGTGTGGGTGCAACACAGTGTGCAGCTGTGGAAGATAAAGAGGGTTGGCAAAGCTCTTTCTCTACCACAACATAGTTTGGAAGTAGTAGAAGCCAATTGTGAAATAATCTATCCTACAGAGCTCAAAAATACAACAGCTTGTTGCGTGTTCAAAACATACTCTGTTGTCCCTATGCTTGTGCTTATATTCTTCCTGCTGCTTTTACCTCATTCTGCCATCATTAGGAAGCAAAGTGCGGGAATCAAGACCTGTTGATAAGGAGCCAGACAAGATATACAGATAAAACAAAGACTTTTTTTTTTTTTCCTGATGGCCTTTGCAGAGATGGCCTCAGAACATCAAGTTTTGTAATGGCTGATCTTAATAGTGTCAGGAAAACACAGCATTAGGTACCCTCCCATTTCTCAGTACAGCTTCCAGCAGTACTCCAGCTTAAGAGAAAAAGGTGCACTGGCATTCTGCTCTTCTGGCTGTCTTAGATCATGTCAAATATGCAGCAGAGTCTTAACACCTCCTTGTTGCGCAGGCAGTGGGCTTTGGTCATCTGTCTAAGCTCAAACAGTGGGGGTGTGCTTTGCCCAGTGCTACAGGGTAGCCAACTATTTATCCTTCTTTTTTACTGCACTTAAGAGTTCCTTTGGAGACTTTGCTTATACTTCCTTGCTGCAAAGCTGCTTAAGGTTCAGCTGTGTGTAACCAAGCTGCTGATGGGTTCTATGATAAAATCTAAATATTAAAACAAACAAACAAAACCTCCAAACAACCTAGGGCTGAACCAAAGGCTTGAACTTGAAACATACACATGTATTCTCTCATGGTGCTGCAGTTGTAAATTTTCCAACCTCTCTTCACGGATTTCCAGAAAGTTGAATGCAGCCGTACTAAGTGCTGTAGCTGCAGTTGGACCATGTTCAGATAGAACTGATTTGCAACATCTGAAGAACAAAATCCACTGTAATCTGTAGGTTTTATTTATTTTGATCTGTGATTCAGAGTATTACATGTATTGTCGTCATGACCAGTTCAGAGATGCAGAGTTAAGGATAAAATACTATAGTTCTGTGAACCTCTATTTCTGGAATTTATGGATGTTTAAGTGTAGCTCAGTCTAGTATATGTGTTTTCAGGAGGTAGCCTTAACACTCTTTCATCTAAGTTTTAGGGCAGCTGATTACTCTGCCAGAAACGGATCTTTAATCTATGCAGATTCTTAAATAATTATCTCCTACCTCTGCATCCATGGATCCAGAAACTGCACAGATTGTAGTTTTGACATTTTTAGGTAGAAACTGGCCCTGGTGTTCCAATTTCATGAACATACTGGTTCCCTAGCATGCCAAATCTTGCACCCATCTGTTAAGGGGCATTTTGCCCACTTGCCTCTTAGCTTGCCAGATCCTCACAGGCATAAACTTTAAATTCCACCCAATAAGAGAGAGGGAAATGACACGCCTGCACAGTTGTCCTTTCTGTAAAAAAGCAGTTGCACTTTGGGGTCAGGAGCTTTACTTCCAGAGAGTTTACTCTGTAGATTCCTTTGAGCATTAGATCAATGAATGTCATTTGTTCTAGTATTTCTTTCACTCTATGGCTGTTACTTTAACAGTTTTTGTGAATATCCAGTTGAGTGTTGATCTTTGTTCTAAAAAAAAAAAAAAAGGATTCCTTGCCATTGAGAGTGACGGAAATGTACACAATGTCTAGTAAGTCAGTCAGCACAGTGTTTTGGTAACATCAAAAATAACCTATTGATAGAAATGCAGATCCTTTTTTCGATGGTCAGAGTCCTTATAGGCCCAAAATGCCAAGTAGCCATTGGTGTAGGGGATCTAGCTTCTGTAGTTCTTGTTCATCTGGACTATTTATGCTGCTTATCCTTCTATTCCTAGAGGCCCCTTGGCTAGGAAATAAACACTTGAACTGCATAAGATTCTTCTTTACTACAGCTGTCAAGCAGATTGACAGTATATTTATTGTTGAAACTTACAGATTAAATAACTTATGCCTTGTAATCATATGGGATGCTTTTTTATAAAGAAAATAATTTGGAATAGTTGTAAAAAGAACTTATTATAATTCCACAAATTCTGGTCATAAATAGTATATGAATAGATTTTTGTCCTCTTCTCAGTACCTGTTGTTCTAACTAAGTGAAGGAATGCTGTTTTTACAGTGATGCGGTTATTTTTACACTGTAAAACAGGCATTAACATCCTGAGTTAATTTTACACTCCTCTGCTCTGGGATTCAACAGTGCTAATCAGGGTGTTTGGGTTACTGGTGTGAGTGCCTTGCTGTTGTAAATCTGTAGTTTGATAGTTGAATATTTCAGTGAGATGGCGATAATTATTACCAGCATAACAACTAGACACTTCAAAAGAGAAAATAAGTTAATTTAGCTTTTGTAATTTTTCAACTGATGTTTTTTTAAATTTCAGATCACCAAACATCAGCTTTGAAGTGTTTTAAAAAACAAACAAAACCCAAATAACAATACAGCAAAACAAATGAACTTTTGACTCTTTCAGTAGAGACAAAAATTCTTCAAATTCTGCATATTCTACATCCTAACACAAACCACCTCCTTTCTTATCTGTATTATCTGGTCCAGTGGAAGGTGTCCCTGCCCATGGCATGGGGGGGTGGGACTAGATTATCTTTGAGGTCTCTTCCAGCCCATTCTATGAGTCTTTATAAGGACCAGTGAATCATCATTACCCATAATAAAGTGTAGGGGCATCATTTTATATTACTTCAATAATCGTGTTTGTTGTTTGATTTTTTTTTTTTTCCCTTTTACTACAGGAAAAACAAGAATGGTGGTGGCTGTATATTGCAGATCGGAAGGAGCAGATGCTAATATGTATGCCATATCACGTTTGTACACTAAAAGATAAAGAAGAGGTAAAGTACTTGAAGAGTTTTTTTGATGGGAATTACAAAGATGTACTGAAGTGTCTTATGGGATGCAAATGCATTTGGATTTGAATTTTTTCATGCTTATCTCTTAAGATGGAAAACCAATTTTACTCTCCTGATAAAAGTAGAGAAGGGCCTTTAAACTGAAAATTGATAATGGAGAAAGAAAAAAGACAACTTTCAAGTTTCTTTGCAGAATATTTTTTTTTCTCCCTGTTATCAAAAGCTGATGAAACTCAGTATTCATACACAATGATAATTCGTGAAGATAGTTACTCAGATATGTGGAAAAAATACTAAGTGTTCTTTTTCTGTAAAGCAGAGGCTATAACAAATTAATTAGCCTTGGCTCATGTGAACCTTTCTGAGATGGTAACCCTTGGCTGTGTACTTTGATTTTCTGAAAAACTGAAGATTTTTTTTTAAATTTTGTTCTTTCAAACTAGATTTTATGTTCAATTTCAAATAACAGTAGAGTTAAGCTAATACTTTCAGCAGACAATATTTTAACCTGTTTGGGTGTTAGAGATTTAGGAAGTTTTACAACAGGGTGAAATTGTGTACTTAAGGTAGAGTTACTTGGTCTAATTCAGGAAAAAATGTGACTTAATGATTATTCAGTTTTCATGGAAGGTATTGTGCTTGCGTATTCTGTCTCTTTTCTGTGGGTGTTTTATTATATAGAGGTTTTCACAGAAGTGTCACTTACAAGAAACAAAAACTTTCTAAGAAAAAGTATTACTTTGTAATAGTATTTATTGCTCATTAGCATACTTGGGTACTTGTTCTAATGTGTCACTTGAAAGCAACAAGAATAACGATTTGAATTCTGTTTTGTAGGTAGAGCTGAAGTTCCCAGCACCAGGCAAGCCTGGAAACTATCAGTACACAGTTTATTTAAGATCGGATTCATATATGGGATTGGACCAGATTAAACCATTGAAGGTGATGTTTAATTGTATTTGTATATTTGTATTATATTGAAACCTACTTAATATGGCTGGTAAAACACCAAAAGCCCTGTTACCTTTAAGAATTCAAGCTGTCCTAATTTTAAAACAGTGGCAAGGAGGAACCTCAAAGCAATTCCTGCCTGATGCCAGTACTGGCAATTTTATGATGAATGGGACTAAAGTTTGTGATGCTTTCCAGTGCCTGCATATTCTAATACACCTCACCTTCTCACACACTCAATTTCTGTAGTATGGTTGGCTCTGGCTTTATACCATGATGTCTGCCATGCCATTTCCCTGCTCTGAGCCCTAGATACATCCGGTTAATAAGAAAAATCTGACATGTCTTATTTCTGGAAGCAGTTGTTGGTTTGGGGTGGTTTTTGTTTTTTTGTTCTTGTTTGTTTGTATTCATTTGGTTATTTTGGGTGTCTTGCTTTTTCTAAACTGTCCATTTTGTGTGGGGTGTCACCCCTTATGTGGTTTGGTTTTTGGTTGTTTGGAGTTCTTTGTTGTTGTTTTCATAAATCTGTATTGTCTATAACCCTTTTTTGCCTGCCTTTTCTTTCTTTTTCTTTATCCAATTACAGCTGGAAGTTCATGAAGCAAAACCAGTGCCAGAGAATCATCCACAATGGGATACAGCAATAGAAGGTGATGAGGACCAGGAAGACAGTGAGGGCTTTGAAGACAGTTTTGAGGAGGAAGAGGAAGAGGAGGAGGATGATGATTAAACGGTTCTGTTGATTGACTACAATATCTGCACACACTGTAAACTCTTGGTCTGACTGTGGAACTGTACAATAACCAGGAAACACAGTACCGAAGCTTTGAGAAGGCTGAGTTTAATTTTTCTTTACCAATTAAGAGTGCATTATGTAACTTCTCAGTGGGGGTGAAACAAATCTGTTGCCATTGACACACCTTGGAATATGCTTGTGGCTCGTTATAGCCTTTGAGTGCAGGATGGTGCATTTGTTTCAATTGAAAAATAAAAGCTTTTTTATTATAAATGTCTGAAAGTGTGGGCTATGTATTGTCTGGTCAGTTTAGGGTCCAATAAAAGGTACTTTTAGCTAGGCGCAGACTTTAAATCAATTTTTCTGCATTAGGAATTTATTTTAGAAAACGTTTTGGTATATTTGACATTACAGATCTCTGTTGACTGAAACGACATCTGCTCAACTTTCAAACTTGATTGATTCTGTGGTATTCATTAAATATTTTGCTGTGATACTGCTCACATCATTCATAGCTTTAAAAATCTGTTTTACTTAACTTGATAATTATAAATTGGCATCATGCCCATCGCCACATTCCATATATTCTGGAGGGCTGCTTTTTTAGCACCGTTGCCTTTTTATGCCCACAATTATAATGGAAATGAACTTTCTTGACTTTGCCATAGGATACTTATTTATGGCTTAAAACATTTTTAAGCCTTTATTTCATCAGATCAGCAGAAGATCTGAATCTTTTGATAAACAAAATGTCTGAAAGCAATTTTGGGACCATGTGATACGTAAGTTGGTGGCTTTTGTGTAAAACCTTTATAAAAGGTACATGCTGAAAGCCAAAGTATATTCTTAACTCTGAATCTACCTGACACGGTCAGAAACATTTTAAGGGTAAAATACAACATGCAAAGAGGGCATGTTTTGTATCAACTTTGAATTCCCATCAATAAAGTGGACAATTTGATGGCTGTTTGCATTTGTAATAGTGTGCATCTCTTTGTCTTAGGTTTTTGTTTTGTTGGTTTTTTTTTTAACCTTACTCTTCTGCAGGGCTGTAAACAAGACAGTGATTCTATCCCTACTTGTGTTTTTAAAAAACAATTCTAATTAGAGAATAAATTCACGGTGGAGAGAATCAGGGCTGTTAGTGTATTATATTGACATGACAAAAGCCATGCACAGATTCTTCCTTTTCTTCCTCTCAATAAAACAAATGAAAGTGATTAATTCAAAGTTGTATTTCTGTATTTCAGAGATACATATGAGTGTTCTGAAAGTAGGAACGAATGTATTTCTGTTCCTATGTATTGAACTATGAAAATGTAATGCTGTAAAACATGACAAATTGTCATGCTGGAAAATTTCCATCTTTGGAAAATTGCCCAAAGCCAGAATAGTTGCACACTAATTTGTGACCTTGTTTATTAGAAAGGGTTGTCACTTCAAATGCAAATTTACATTGTTATATTCTTTGTAATTGCAATAGTTGCAAATAAAATTTGAAAATGTTCTAAATGACATTATGGTATCTTTCAAAGTACTTCTGCAGTGCATATTGTGCAGGAAAAACTCTTGTAAAGTGTAAGCAGTCTCAGGTGTTCAAACTCAAGAATGAAGACAAGGTTTAAATTAAATGGCTTGTACACTTGATGCCATTTAACTCCGGTTTTTATTTGCAAAATGTAGCAGAGAAGTAACAGTAAAAAGCACTAGTTGCATTCCAAAGGCTTTCAAGCCAAATACTGCACTGGTGGGAGAGACGCTTTTGAGGAAGAGGCACCAGACTCCTTATTATCAAGTAGGCAAAATGAATGCTAAACTTGCATTATTCTTCCAGAATAATTCATAGTGAACTGCTGTGGTTGTTAAAGGTTTGGAAGTGACTATAGTTAGGATATATAATTAATAATATGAGCGTGGGGGAGGGAGAGGAATGCTTTTACTATTAAAAGTCAAGGTACATACTTGCAAGATGTGAAAGCACTGAAGTGGTTAAGAAACAACAAGAACAAAACCCAAACAACCAAAAACAAAAGAAGAAACAATCATGCCTCTGGTCTGAACGCTCAAGTATTTTCTTCCAAAAGATCGAAGCTGACAGCTGGGATTACACTGAAAGTCTGCAGACCAAGGATAATTCTGTCGAGCTAACAAAGGCTAAATCTAATACTTCTTCAGATGTGGGTCTCATATAGTCAAGGTAACTTAGAAGACGTGAGGAAAAGAATTGCAGTGGTATTGGAAATCTTTGTAACATGAAGAAGGCATGCTGATCCTTTCTCTCCTAAAGATATCAGCTATATAGTTGTGCATCATTTTATAACACTTTCTGAGACAGAGGTGAAAATGGGGCTCAGGAGGTATTTGAGAGCTTCACACAAAAACATCAACCGCAGATGCACAACTCTTATGGGTATTACTACATTATTGAATTGTTGGTTGATTCTTTTGTGATGTGTCCATTAATGACCGGTTTTTTATAACAATTTGAATTGCCATTCAAAGATTAACTCTTTTGAATAATAGTTACTAGGATGGGTAAAACTTCACAGGAAGAAGCAGCATTTTGTGCTCACTGTTGTATGTGCTGTGTTTTGTGATGGGGTTTAGGAATGAATTCAGACAATTTTACACCTGATTCTTCTGAAACTCTGGACTAGTAATTGAAGAGTAAAAAAGTTCTAGAAATAAGGTTGGCCATGCTGCCAGAATAGGTGGGTAGATGATGCAGCATGACTGGCTCTCCTTGTGGCCCAGCTTCCATATGGATGCAGGGTGCCCCAACTCACAGTTAGTAGAGGGAAATACTCTGCGTTAGATTGAGGGCAGATAAATGCTGCTTGTTGAAATAGGGGATAAATTTGAAGCAGATGTGTAGATAAAAGGAGCAAGTTATGACAATGAGATTGTTTTGTTTGTGTAAAATGATTTAAACTTCTGCCGCCTCCCCTAATGTTGACAGTGGTTGATTAATGTTAAAGAAAACTTCACTTTTTCCAGGTCTGATGCTGAGGGATTAGAAAGTTACTCATGTGGAAACCTGATAAATCCTCTCGAAATTGCAAATGTCTTGTGAGTGGGGAAATCTTGAAGCTGAAGAGGGAGAGAAGGCTCATTTCCAAATGCCCGGGTGTTGTTCCAGGCCAGGCTCCAGCAGGGGGAGGCAAGGGCATGGATTTCTTCAGGAAACTCTGGGATTCTTCCAGGGGACACCTCGAGTGTTCTGAGCTCTAGGTTTGGTTTGGGTTTGTTTTCCCCTTTTCTTAAGGGGAAGATATAGAAGGAGGGTTTCTTTTACCTATTTCTTGTAAAGAAACTCTGCTGTTAAAAATGCATCACCTGTTTTATATCTGTTTATCTGTAGTTCGGTTTTTTTCCCTGTAAACTTGCTGACTCTTCATTTAAAAACTGCTTAAGGACCCATTAGGGACAGGAATTATTTATAATTATTAATTATTTTAAAATAACCTAGTAAAAAAGAAAGGCAGAGCTATCTCTCATAGCAGGAATTGGGATGTTCATGGGTACATTTTGAGCCTTAAATGTTACTTTGCATTAGTTTTAGGAAAAGTGCTTGCATAAGGTAGACATTGTGAGGGTATCTCCAATTCAGCTGTGTTTTAAGCTTTGCAAAATGAGGTATGTTATAGGTCATTCTACCATGAGGATGCTCATACATACCTCGGAGAGCTGATTTATGGGGTACTTAGAGTGCCGTGTGGACATCCACAGCGTGCTGTGGTCACTTGAATTTTGCATTCTGTGCAGAGACACATTTAAAAATGTCCCTGGCAGTATCCTCTTTCAAATTTGCACAGGGCGATAGCACTCTCTTTTCTTAGGGTTTGTCAAAGACTTGGCAGGGCACTTGAGTGCTAGATTAGAGGTTGAGCATGTGCTTAACTCACTTTTATTCAGTAAGGTAATCAGGTGCTTTGTTGGCTGTGCTACGCTGGGGCTTTAGCAAGGTGAGGAACAAATAGCAGAGAGAACTTTGGGTGACTCATTCAGTGTTGAAATCTAGATGGGATACCAAATTTGTATCTGTGCATCTGGGTGGTGTTCATGGCTGACACTTCGTTTCTTCCATGTCAATGTTAAGACACAATCTGAGCCCACACAGACACTAGTTGGTAGAAATAATTTTCTGCCAAAATTGTTTATATTTATCATTCAGTTTAACAGAACTATTACCAGCAATGAAACTTTATCAATAAATTTAGCACAATAGTTTGTAAAGCTAATGATAATATTTTTAAGCCACACACTTTACCTACAATTTAATTTCAACTGTGTGCTTAATCAGGAAGCATTTTCAACCTTTCGCTGTGTATAAGCCTTCCACATACATGCTCCAATAATTAAACAGGGAAGACATTATTGTTACATGGCATGTGTGGAATTTAATGGCACAAAGGAGACTGCCACCTTGAGCAATGGTCTTTTAATTCATCCACCCTTACTTTGAGGTGTGAGCGCTTCCCTTTTTATGCAAGTGAGATAGCTGGATGCTTCATGGTACAAAGCTGGTGGCATTCTGGGGAGAAACCCTAGAAAAGCTGGACATCTTGCAGGTATGTCCTGCAGGGCAGTCTCTCTGATGGATGTGTACCCCAAACATACGCAGGGATCAGAATGAGGCCATAGTCACTAACACGCCAGCCTGACGTTTCCCACAGCTGGGAAATAGGATAGCAGTAGCAGTGGGGTCTTTGCCTTCATACCTCCAAGCATCCATATTAAGATGCGTGGATTTGTGTGCCATCCTCCCATCAAGGAGACACTTTGAGAGCAGGAGGTATGGAAGGCCAGAGGTGTATGGTTTATTGTGTGGTTTATTTTTTCCTTCCCGGCACACAACCCTTTCTCTGTGCACAGATCACAGCCATGGAATTTGTGCTTTCTAATATATGCATGTGCAGTAAATTAAACTCAAATTGAATGACCGATTTCCTTACAGCTGAAGCTCCATTAATTACTATGTGCAAATCACATTATCTGAGATTAGGTTATAATGGCTGTAAAATAGACACTGTCTATGACAGGGTGGTGAGATTTGGAGACCCAGTGACAATCACTTCGGTCATTTGAAATGAACAGATTAAATGGAATAGTTCTTGCTTCATTCTGCACCCAGCTGTTGGTCTGCTCATGTTGCCCAGCTGTGCAGGTCCCTCAAATCAATTCAGATGTAGGAGAGCGTGTTGTTCTCTTGGTACAAGGCATGGGTGGCAGCTTCCCATCGTGAGGCAGTTTGAGCAACCTCATTTATGTTATTAGCTTCTTTTAAACATCATGTGGCAGAAGGGACTGCTGCACGCAGGTACTTCTTCTAAAGTTATGAGGATTTACTCAGTTAACTTCCTCACATAAGATTTTATCTTGGTTGTATCTTTTTATGGTTCCCTCCTGATGTAGATTTGTTATGTGTATTTGATCCCCCTTTTAAATGTCATTGCAATTGGGGCTGAATAGTTCACTCACATGATGAAAAGCTGCCCTATTATATTTTACATTCAAGTTCACATGTAATATACAGTATATACATGCTAAAAGTTACTAGGGATTTAAAATATGGGGGCTCCTATACATAGGCTCTTCACTTCTTGGAAAAAACTGCTGTAAAAACATGTGGCCCAGCTTTCAGAATGTTTATAAGACTCAGAGGCGATGAGGCAGGGCAGCTGGGGCCAGACCTCACAGAGGGGTGCAAGTGGCTCATGTTACCTCCTTGTTCCCCACCTCATCCCCTTCAAAGACCCTCTGCTCCTGGGTCCCAGACTAGGGGGTTAGGTTGTTTTGTACGAGTGAAGAACCTACTCTCCCATTGGCATTTGTGCCTGGTAGTTATGACGATGGCCCCCCACCACCTG
>JAVSBS010018659.1:15345-77487 GCA_033124195.1 Coracias cyanogaster | reverse complement strand
CGATGGCCCCCCACCACCTGAAGGACTGTCTCTTTTGGAAAGAGGGTATTAGTGGGAGATAGCTGAGTGCTGCTGCTCCTCACACCATGATGTTGTCCCCCCTGCAGTGACTCCAGAGCTGACTCTGCCGGGCACCCAGCAACAGACAGGGTACTGCACTGAGCCCTGTGGAAGCAATGAGACAAGCTGAGTATCAAAGGGAAGAGAGGGATGGGTGGTGAGGCCAGGGAGACCATCTCCATTTTAAGCTCAACAGAAGCAGAGGCCTTAAAAGATAAATAGTTTGCCCAGTCCATTGCCTCCTTGCAACATCAACACCAAAGCTATCCCTGCCTGGTGCACCTCTAACCTTTTCCTACAGAAGGCCACTGATAAAGATGCCTTGAGTGGTGCCTGCGAGATGTCACCAGGCCATTAGTGCCAGGCAGCAGCCACAGGTCAGCATGAGCTGACCGGCCAGCCTTGCTCAGCACCGTGTCTTCTGTGCTCACTGCTAAAAGCCAATTAAAACAAAAAAAAATTAGAGTAATATTGTTCAAACCCCAGCGTTTCTTAAAAGGGAAGCACGGCCCTCTCGGTCAAATGTGAGCCTGGGAGACTTGCAGGAGAGACAGCAATTAATCACCACGCTGCTTTGAATCTTTGTGTAAGTGCTCGGTGTTAAATATTACAATGGCACCAATGCAGAGGCTGACACCAGCCTTTGTAATTCAGGTCTCTGTAGATGTGAGGTTGTAGGCTAGGCAATAATAAAATAATTCAGCTTGTTAGACACAGGCAAGGCTTTTTGGTATGCACATCATGACAGCCTCAAAAATGATGGAAGTGTCAAAATAGCAGAGGAGGGAAAACATAGCAAAAACCCTAAAATCAAGCCTTTTATTTAAAAAATATCACCACTAAAATTAGAGTAGTTTTATTATAACCACAATATGATTTCTGAGGTTTAGCATGTGAGCAATTAATCAGCTAGCTCAGGTAACAACCAGGCAGTATGTTTTGGTCCTGGCTTTTTCTTTTTTTCTCCTTTTTTTCTGTTGGCAGCTATTCCACAACTGGAAAGAAAATTTTTCCAATCTCTGGTATAGACCAGAAGCCTTTTACAAAGTTTTAACCTCCTTTGCTAGGCTAACTAATTGCTTGCCTGTGACAGGGTGCGACAAATCTCTGCAGCGTTAGGTGCGGATGGAGAACAACAGAGCTTGTCCTGAGATTCTGGATTTCACATGACATTGGGGTATTTTGGGGCTAAACTGTACTAAACTACTTTCCCTACCACCTGTTAAAATCCGAATACAGCTCATCCTCAGAAGCTAAATGAATCATGAAACCTTGTTACATTTCTGATCTCTGATAGTATTTTTTTTTACATATAAAGGAAGGTGGTGTATGGCCAAGAGATGTAGCTGGTGTTAGTTTTGTTAGCGAGGCACGTGTGTGCGTAGGTGCCATAGCTGCCCGGAGTGTCTGCCCAGCTGCATTTCACCCCAGCAGCAGGGCAGCTTTTCTTCCTGGCTCTACTTACAGGTATTGCACCCACTGGCAGCGTTCTGGAGTTCCCTGTGTCTCCCACAGCCATCACCAACCTCCAACATGTTTGCGGAGAAGGATCTCTGTATTGGCTCCAGCTCGGAGATACAAATGGTGTGCACTTTGCAACCAGCGTTGGACATGGCATTTTGACATACATACAGACAGAAGAAGGACACCGGTCCCACCTATCAGGTTTTTGGTAAGTGGAGTGCTGCATTTCTTTTCCTAAGTCCATGCTCGTCATTGAACTACCCTCTTCCACCTAGGCCCCTTTTCTCCAGGCGAAGAGATGAGGCATTTAAACCATTGGATCAAGTTTACTGTTCAACAGGCTCTAAGCTACTGCTCCTCCTCAGCTGTACAAGCAGATGCTGTGTGGGGGAAGTTTCTCGACTGAGTTTGTATGCAAACAACACACAGCTCTTGACTGCTGATGGCTATCCAACTCCCCAGCTAATTAAAATCTATAAACTAAGCTGGCATATGTAATTTAAAAAATAGCTATGCTATAGTATGACTATGCATGTGTATTGACTAAAAAGAGCACTTGCCAAGAGAAAGAAGATAATTACAGTGAATTTGGATAGTGACCGATTTTATTTTTTCTATTGAATTGAGGAAAAGGAGTATGTAAACATATCTTACATAGAGACATATACTTTTACTGCTCGTTTAGCTGTGGAAAAAAATGAAATCTATTGGACTTGGAAACTAGTATAAGATTTTATTATATGAAATTGCTATTGATGGCTTTCTCTCTGACAATTTTTTCTTGAAGGTGGCAGCTGAGCCTGCCCCAGCTAGAGTGATGCAGCGCTCCTCTGCAGGAGTCAGGAGATGGCACCATAGCACCTCATCGTCTCTCTCTTTTTGGTGTGCGAGCAAGTGCTCAGCCTGGGGAAGAGAGGGTTTCTGTATGACATGGCTTTGCAGTGGCTGCTGGGGAGGACCTGCAGTAGAAACACAGTTTCCTCCTTGCTATTGTCAGTAATATTTGGAGAACAAATTTCTGGAACTGAATCCCTGGCTGGGAATGGCTTTCTTGGTCTTCATGCCCCTCAGGTGTGACACGAATCAGCCGTTATCACCACCATGCCTAGCATCTTCAGTGCTATTTCCTCCAGGATTTCTGTGCTAACATGCTCTTAGAAGTGCCATAATTTTTGGGGTGGGAATAGCATCTGCTTTCCTAGTGCCAGAGCAATTTTCCAGCCTGAAGGATGTGAGAGGGAAGCTGAAGGGTGTGTGATCCTGCCCTGGGCTGAGGGGAAGAGCCTGCACAAGGGCATGGCATGCACTGTGAGGGCTGCTGGGGAGGGATAAGGGCCCCATTTGATACCCCCTCTTCTGCTCAACAACAGCTTGCCATTGCTTCTCTTTTAATCACATCCATGCAGCAAGCCCAGCAGCTGAGGCTTTGTGTCCATAAACCAGGGACAGACAGACTGGGAAGTGCACAGGCATCTGTGCTGCCTGCATGCTGAATGGGGGCCGATTAACGAAATCCAATCGTTCTCACACAGGAACGGGGTTTGCTGGCTGGAGTCTCCTGCTGCCGAGCGGGGAGCTGCCAGCTACTGCCAGGCTGGAGGTGTTTAACTGGTTAGGTTAGGCTGGAAATGACTGTAAAAACAGCAGAGTAATCCAAGGAACAAAAATCCTCATCTGGTGGATTTCCTTTCTTTTTATTTTTTTCTTTTCATTTTTAATTTTTTTTCTTCTTTTTAATTACTGCCTAGACCCAGTTTTCTCTACTGCAGAAAGTTATGCTGTTTGAGCCAAGCTATATGAGAAAGATGCTCAAAATACGAAGTGTTTAGATCGCTGCTTCTGTTATTATATCATTGAGCTCTTCACTCAATTTATTATTGCACTATTATATTTCCTAAAATAGATCCTTTTTATTTGTCAGATGATAACACTTTCCAGATCACAATGCCTCACTGTACAGAAGCCAAAACTTAGAGCTAAGATGCCAAATCTTGGAAATTTCCCAGAATCAGAAAAATCTCCATTTAGGAAAGATACCCTTTTAGGAAAGGTATCCTGAATGCTGTTTAAATCATTTTACTTTCCACGATGGTAAAAGGAGGATTGAATTTTTCCCTGTAAAAGCAGAATGCAAACCTCTGGGACTCTGCTGGGTTGCCAACAGCACGGGTGAAGCCTCCAGCTGCACCCAGGTGCTGAACGGTGAGGCTGTTGCCCCACAGGGTGACATGCAGTAGGCTGGAAGAGGGGTCAGGGGCCAGAAGGGAGAGCAGAGTTCTTTCTTCTGCACCCTACAGCTTTTCCCTATGCCAGCACTAGAGCCACCTCTCTGAGGGATGCAGATGCTGCCCCAGGGCAGTGCCATGGTCTGGAGCAGGCATCAGCTGTATCCATGGGGCAGGAACCCAGCAGCTGGTCTGCTTCGGCTCTGCCCCAGCAGATTGCCATCTGGTGGATCTCAAGGAATTCTCATTAGAAAATATTTGCAGATATGCAAGTTAGTGTGTTACGCCCCAGCCGGCATAGATGCTACCTCCTTGTGCTGGACCTGGAGACGCATCACTACTTTAGCATCACTGCTGAAACTGGACAGACAGAGATGGTCAGTGGCCAGTAACCTCAGTCATATAAACCAACATACAAAAAGAATGACCGTGTGTGTCAAGCACTTTAACCAAGGGGGGATGAATAAGCTTTCTTTGTTTCTTCACTGCAGCAGGCTGCTTTGGTGCTCCACAGTTTTGGTTCCAGCTTAGTACATCTTATTCTACCTGCCTGCTTTGGGTGTGGGGAATTTTGCCTACACACTTGGGCTTTTGAGTGCAGTCATTCCTGGTTTTTTGTCTGAAAGGAATTCAGAAGGGAAGGGAGAAGGCATGATTTCTGCAGCTCAAAGGGTTATTTATTTTATCACCAAGGATGCTGCGTGACTTTATTGCCTTTCTGAGCTCTTTAACACAGCAATAAATGAGCTGTTAAAATATTTTAAAATCAATAAATGTAATAAAGAACCAGGCAAATTACAAAGCTGCTCCTGATGTTTAGTGATTTGGGAAATAATCATGTCCTCAAGTGAGCAGGGAGTCAGGGTGGAGAGGAGGCTGGGTGACCTTGCAGGGGCTGCTGCATCAGGGGATGAAGGAGACAGAGCTGGTCCAGGTCCAATCCCAGGGGCAATGTGGGCTTTAGGGGGGCTGGCAGGATGGGCTGGAGGGGGTCTGAGAGGGATGGGAGCCCTGCCTTGCCAACTCTTGCCCATCCGGGCTGCTGCCAGGCTTTTTTTTGGGAGTTTCCCTTTGCCTTGGGCATGGGCTTAATTTTCAGCTCAGCCTCCTGAGCAAATTGCTGGTGTGCGTCAGTAAGTCTCTGCAGCTTTACTCAAATTTAGCAAGTGCCTAAATGAAAGGTGACCCTCGGGGTTGGGCTGGGCAGGGGGTGACTGACTGGTGATGCGGGATCCTGGCAGTCCTGGGATTCCTTGCTCCTCCGCTGGGCAGGTGGGAAGGAGCCAAGATACAAGCAGGGAGCAGTGGCAGCCGGGGCTGGAGTCACAGCCCCTCTCACCACTGTTTTCAAAGGTTCACGCATCTAAATGACTTCTCAGCAGCTGTTCTCCCTGGAGACCGACTTTCTTGAAAGATGACACTGCTCTTGTAATTAAGGTAATTGTTTAAATTCATTCCCTTAAACTGGACCCCATCATAACTTAACCAACTGTATCTATGCAAGCACTGGGGGGGCTGAAGATGGTTGAGGAGGGTGTAATGAGATTGATTCAGCATCCCGAAAGATTTATAGGTAAGAACCCTGTTAAACTGAAATGCCTAATAAAGATGCAGGGAAAATTCACATACAGGGCATAACCCAGGCACGCAGCTGCCCCGAAAGACACACTGCTGTCTTTTGTGCAAGGGTGACCGATGAGGTGAACATCATCCCCACAGCCAGGCGTTTGCTGGTGGCAGAAAGAAGTGCTCCAAGCCCCCCACCTCGCTCATCTTCTGCCCAAATAGCAGGTAGGGCTGCACACACTTAGGTTGTTTTGGGATATTTAATTTCCTTTCTCACTTACCCTGAATGCTTTCTGATTTCATGGAAATCTGAAGGTAATTGAATGTAATTGTTTAAAGAATCAAATTATTTAAATTATAGGGTAATGCTTGAAATAAAATGACAATCTGTGGGAGTTTATTAATGTTGGTGGTGGGTGGAGAGCGGTGGAGTGCTGTGTGCCATCCCTACCAGTGCAGGGCTGCAGGGCTGGGTGTGCCAGGGAGGGATGATCACTTGAGGTCAGGATCCCACACACTTCTGCATGGGTGGCAATCCTCCAGGACGCTCCTCCCTGTACAGGAAAGCTCAGGCCATGGCCAAGTTTGTCCTCCATCCAAAAGGTCCTAGGCAGTTCAGCAAGTGCTAGTAAGTCAGTCTCTCTTTGAGGAAGTTTCAAGGCATCTATGGGGGCTGACAGAGATTACCTAGGGGTTAGGGCTATTGCCCTGCCTGTTTTCCACTGCCACATGGATGGTGATAGGCATCTGCGACCCCAGTGAATGTTGCTAGCAAAAGAGGAGCTCATAGCGGGGCAGGGCTTCGGCGTGGTTGCTGGTCTTTCAGATGCGACTTCAGGTGGCCAAGGATAAAATTTATTTATGCGGCACAGAGAAATACCCAGCTAGTCTGGAAGCAGGCAAGCAAAGAAAGCCCTTGCACCCAGGAGAGCAGGTGAGCTAGGGGCTAATCCAGCACTGGAAAACCCATGTTCAATCTCTGGGTGTTGGGCTGCCTCCCAGCTGATCATTAAAGCCCTGGTCCCGCACCTTTTGCCGTGCCACTGCCTGCCCCAGAAACTTTACTCCACATCAGGGATCGGCTCCTGCTCAGAGGAAGCTGTGAGGACAAGCAGTGGAGGGAAGGGTTGAAAAATAATCAGTGCAAAATAGGTGAAAGACAAATATCAGAATACTGATGAAAAGAGCACAGAGTGGAATGGAGGACACAATGAAAAAGATCTGTATTAAAAAAAAATAAATTTGCAGATAGACAGTGGCCCATGGTTCAAATAGTCATTGAAGCAGTGACAGAAGGCAGGAGACTTCAATCACTCTCCTTGCTCTGCATTCGCCTGTCTCTCTGTGCAGAGATCCTTAATAGTTCTCTGCAGTATTGTCTTCATTTGCAAATCCTATGCCTGCACAGCAAAGTGGTTGAACATTTTTGAGCTAGCCCACACCCAGGGCCTCAGGTGACCAAGACATGCCCTCCATACCCCTCCCACTTTTTCACCTTTAAAATTTCTATTTGGAAATCAAGTGAGTGATTACATCACCTCACCATGTTACTGTTGTTTGGTGGGCAGATTTACTCGGGAAGCAATTTAAAGCTCCCCCAGCCCCTCCACCTTCCCTGTTGCCCTGCAGTTGGGCACATCTCTCTCCATGTGGGAGAGTGGTGTGGCCAAGCCTCAGGCAGGAAGGGTTAGCCTTGGGTTGAAGCCACCAACGGGCAATCACAGCTGCTCATGTGGAGCCTGACGCTTGTGCAAGCATCTCACGAACATGCAAACAGACCCTTCCCCTGAACCGTCCTGGGCAAAACCTTCTCTTTGGCTTCATCTCCCTTTGCCCCCTGCCCCTCTCTTGTGAAGATCAAGATCTGGAAGTGAGCCCTACATTTGACCTCATAGGAGCTGTAAATGCCTTGAATCATGCCCCCAACACTGTCTCATCCTCCCTTACAGCTTTTGGCTGTAAGTTAACCTGCCCTCCAGATAAGCTGTATGCTTTAAACAAAAATTCAAGACTCTTTAAGTTAAACTTTAAATTCAAGGCTGTCAAATAAGCTCTGCAAAGTCCAAAGAACTCTGCAATCCTTAACTGAGCAAAACTTGCTTCCAAAGCAGTGGGGATTTGTCTGGTTTGAGGCCTGCAAAATTCCACGTGTTATTAACAACAACAGCGACAAGAAAGAAAAATTTCCAATCCCCTCCCTAGCACTTTGGTCTTGTGCTTGGTGTATTAGTATTGTATCTGTTGTGAGAGGCCACAGCTGATGTCTCTACGCTGTGCTGTTGTGCCAACCTGCCCATGCTATATGGCATCTGTAACATGGTGTGACACGACCAACAGCACTGGGTGGGACAGGCCACAACAGCACCGCATCTGCTGAGGCAATATGAAATGACAGGCATGCCTAAGACTCATGCTCAAAATTTTAAACAGCTTTAAGACAGGCTTTTAAAAAGATTCTGTCATGATTTTTGTTAGTCACTAATACTTTTCCCCATTTATCCTGTTAGGGAACTTAAAATGGGAATTTGCTTGGTGTTCCGGTTCCCTCCATTTTACTCTGGTAGGAGAATCCACTGACCTTGAAGTTTTTTTTTTTTTTTAGAGAAGTGGGAAAAAGGGGGATTACAGGTCTTTACCAGTATGAAGGCTGGGCTGAGGAGTGCTTGGATACTTCCTTACCCATCCTGTTTGTGAGTACCACAGGGTTCATACAGCAGCAGCAGAAGACAGAAAACAATTGCTCCAATTCTGTGCTTGATAATGCATATTCTCACACCTGCAATGTCTGTCAAGTTTATAGCAATGCAAGAAAAAAAAAAAAAAGAGGAAAAATGCTACCTTGTTTCTCCTGGATCTATGAAACTTTATTTTTTTTCTTTAAAAATACCAAGTCTTTCTCTAGCCATGAATTTAAGAAAGATACAAACACCCCAGCCAAACTCCCACCCTTATTCTTCTTGCAAAAGACCAGTGGTGTGAGCTTGAGCATTTCACCTTGCTCACAGTCGCTGGTGGACAGGTGCTTGCCCTCCTACCTGCTGCCAGGGAAGAGCACCAGCAAAGCCCTGGCTCTTATTGGTACAAATAGTCCAGGATCTGGGATTTCTTCCTTTTCCTCTTCTTCCTGGGTAAATATAACAGGCTCAATGCTCATGTCATCTTCTGTGGAGACAAGTTAAAAGTAACTCCCCTAAAACCCGTAAAGCCAGGCTAGCACAAAACCAGTGTGCAGGGACCACAAAACTAGCAGAACTAGTGACCGCAGCTGCAAGTCCATCTGATGAAGCATTCACAGGACTAGAAAGACAGAGAGATGAGGATCACATTTTGCCTTGCAATAAATAACTGAGTAGCAATATATGTATGTGAAGTGGGCAGCGGGGAGTTGTGCAACACTTGCAAACAACTGTGACAAACCGTTTTGCTGGGATAATTTGATTTAGCATAGTAAATGGAGCATGGCAGGATTCTTATGATCGTTATTTATTACATGTATTACATGTATTACATGTTTGGTGTTTTTTTGATGGCAATAGCTGCTAGTGCTCTGCTAAATAAGGTAAGACCTAGTGCCTTCTGTGATGGGTGACTGAAATGCTACGAGGAGCCAGTCCCACATCCTGCCCAAATGCCATGGCATGGCTGCGATAACTGATTTTTTTTCATATTATGTATGTCATTGCCTGGCCATACCTGTAAAACTATCTGCACAGCTGACTCCATGCATTTGTGTACAGGTGTGTGTGTGAACAACACTGTATATGCACACCTGATGTTGTCGGCAAAAAGATCCCAAGTGCTGTGGTGACTGGTCCTTCCCATCCACGGCATCATGTAAGCTCAGCATCGGGCCAGGCTGCTGCAGGAGTGGGACAAAGGGCTGATGCTACAGTCCGGTTTCCATGGCAACAGAGGAGGGGTAGTGAAACCAGAAATGTTGCAAACACCCCTTCTGCTCATCACAGCCCAGTGCACGGTATTGCAAAATATACTGCCATTGGGAGAGGGGGGAAGTGGGGGGAAGAGTAGACATGCCTTTACCTTTCAGCTTGTGGAGTTTCTGAAATAAAAAGAAACAGCAAATTTTTTCTCGATGTAGCTGTGAAGAGAAAGGAAACCTGATGCGCAGGCCTCGCTTTCTGTGTGTAAAAATGTATGTGTTCTTTAAAAGGCAGTGGTTGGCTGCTTTTCCGGACATGATGTGGCTGAAGCTGTCATCGTAATGGAAATTCATTGCTGTAGCTATGGTAAATCGAGTTTTCTGCCTGTGCTGAATGCATTAGTCTAATGAGATGTTTGCAGCTGGAGAGCTGAGCTGCTGGAGTCTCACACTGTGCTAAGAGACAGGGGGAAGATGGCTTTTGCCGGGCTCTGTGTGACTGTGCTGAAAGTCCTCTGCCCTTTGGGTGCCAATGCCCAGGCTCTCTAAAGACGCTGCTCAGTGTTTTAACCTAAGCAATAGGTAAGGGGAAAGCATGCTTCTTCTTCTCTGCCTGATGCTTGTCGTTGAACCTTGTTGGAGCAGCTCTCGCTCTGCTGTTCTGTATGGTAACTTTACAGCTCCTCAGTTGGAGACTCTCTTCACCAAAGCACACCCTTCCTTAGCCCTGGGAGCAGTTCGTGTGAGGAGAGAGGCAGCAGATCAGCGTGTGCCACCAGCTCTGGCAGAAGCGTGTGTGTGTCTCTGTGTGTGTGTGTGCATGTGTGCGTGCACTAGTTGATGAAGACTTCTGACTACAGAGCGCTCTGCATGCAGAGTGGCTTCGGGCTTTTCCAATCCTGAATCCAAGCAGAGTGGGTTTTTTCACTGCCAGGTAAATGCCTCTTCCATTTTAAAAGCAACTTATTTTGCAATATACATAGCAAGCAATATTTGTATCACAGATTTTGGAGTTTAGTATATAGATCATAGAGCAATGGGTTTGATTATTATCTTGTGTCTTCAAACCAGATGCTAAGTTGAATTTTTATCCTTAACTGAAAACTGAAGGGAGCGATACTGTTTGCATGCTGGGGTTTTCCTTTGAGGCTAATAGGCGTCTAGTTTGTGAGAGGTGCCAAGGAGCATACTTTAGCTGAGTTGTTCATGTTTGTCTTTTCAGGTGTTTTAAAGGTAACTTTGGGAGAGGACGGAGCACGGGGATGGAATGCACGTGGGTGTCTGGCTAGCACTGCTGGTCCCTCCCTAGGTGCCCAAGCCTCCACTGCTGCCCCAGCCCACAGCCCACTGCTCGCTGACGGAGGGTGAAGCCCAGCGTGGTTCAGTGAGTAACTCAGCCTTTAAGATCTGGGCGCTGTGTCCCTTTCCATAGCTGGTGAATGGCTGGGAGCGTTGGTTTCTTTGCCTTGGGTTCATCTAGCAGCAGCGATCTGGCAGAAAGTAGTTGCTTTTGGTTTTGGTGCATGCAAGGCTTGTGACAGGAGTGTAAAGTTAATCTGGCGAGCTGCAGAAGGAAAGTTGTTTGAATTCCCTGCTTGGAGAGGGATTCCTGTTTAATCCTGGGTTTATTTCAAAGGGCTTCTCAAGACACTTTGCTCGAGGATAGACCAAGGGCTTTTCAAACTGAATAAAGGCACGATGGGAAATGTAAAGCATGTATGGGGGTTAAGTAGCAAATACTTGGAAAGTGTGGGGATATTGTTATTTGTGGGAGTAGGGCTGGAGTCTAAAAAGCATCTTTGTACTACAGGAGTACTTACAGCATCCTCCACCACACTGTGTGGCCAGTTCCTGGTCCAGCTAAGCACACCAGGCTCAATCAGTCAGTGGTGTCAGTCAGCACAACTTCCTTGGCTCCAGCCTCAGCTGGCACCAGCTGATGATATGGTTTGGAGATTTGCAAGTTCAGATTTTGTGATCATACTTAGATGAGGTGTCTACCAGTCCTCTCTGGCTGCAGGTGACTTTTTATATTAATTCAGATGTCACACTGATATTCCCAATATGACAGAGCCCCTCTGCCGCATCATAAAAGTTATTTAGCCAATGCATGTGTTCTTCAGTTTAGAAGGGCTGGCAGGGGCATCAGCTTTTTAATGACAGAGTGTAGAGCAGGGACAGGAAAAAAAATCTACCAACAGAAAAAGTACATGTGCTGAATTAGATCAGAAGCTCTGCTGAGGGTATACCTTGATAAATGCTAACAGTGATCATGGTATTTTTGTTATTTTGTTTATTGGAAATGTTTAATGAGTACTTTCCTATGTTGTGGAAAAGAGTGAGTAGAAAGAGGCAATTTTCTTTCTTGGGCAAACAGTGCCTTGCCCTGAGGTTTCTCATCTGCTGGGAACACATGACTGTACAGGTGCCTGATGGTGGCTATAGTACCTAGAAATAAGAAATTGCAGTAGGATGTTTTTCCCTCAGCCATTCCCTTAGCTCTGTGCTTGACACAAAAACTTGGTTTTTTGATGCATATTAAAAAAAAAAAAATTAAGAGGGAAACACCATAGAGCATCCCATCATGGTACGTGGATGACACTCTGAGCTTCAGAAGGCTGAGTCGTGACCTCACACAGGTATCTCCCTGATGTCTTCCCTCCCTCAAATTTAAGGTAACATAAAAAGAAGGAAAAAAACAAGGGAGGACGCAGGCTGTACAGTGAAGCAAGGGAGTGGGATGTGGGACAGCTGGCCATTCACAACCTGGGGACAGGAGACAGGCAAGCCCTGCCAGCTGGGCTCCTGCCTGCTCCCTCATGCAACCCCACCAGGACAAGGCAGGTGAGCAAGGAGCTTGCTGCTGGAACATGGGCTGCCCTTGGGGACACATCCAGTCTTCTCATCCTTGGCCATGCCAGGACCTGTTGGCACCCTCACAGGCTTCCCCAGTGCTCACCTCTGGTGGAAACCAGCCTGAAATCTGCAGTAGAAAAAGGGATGATTTAGCCAGGTCCCCAGCATCACTGCTTTTCACTGGTCTTTGACCAGAGGTATCCAGGGGCTCCTTTCCTAATGCAGACTGAACTCACATCGCTAAAGCTAGCCAATATTCCTAGCATGAGTTTGAAAACATCAAGGGTACTTTAAACTAGAGACTGAGGCACGCTCTCCTCCTGCAAATGACAGGGAACCCACACAAGCCTGGCAAATAAATATGAGGCAGAAAAGCACAGTTTGGGTGAGGAAGACCTTCAGGAAATAGTTGGTGAGAGTAAGATGACTTCTGTTAAAAACTGAATGAAGCAAAATATTTATACTTAATAACGCTGAAGTCAGCAAAACCCTGTTATCTTCAGGGCATTTTAGTTCATTTTCATAAACTACACTCAGTGGCATAATGGTGTTTTTTAAAAGAAAAACAAAACAATAAGAAAAAAATTCCCTAAAATCTTGCCCTGCTTCACTCCCTACAGCTTTAAAATGGTGCAAAGGAGGAGTCAGCTTTATTTATGTAAAACACTCCCAGCTAAGTTCTCCAGCTGACCATTAAGAGCAGCTAGAGTATTTTAACAAGTGATCGTCACCACTGCACTCCTCATAGTGAGAGTGAACAATAATTCGTTTATTTACACAAAGAAAAATATTCAAGGCTCACCTTAAAGTGAAAAATGAATTGCAAGTATTAATTCTGTTGCAACAAGTTACCTTGTAAGGAATTGGTTTCCTGTGCAAAGGAAGCAAAATTTTCTCTTTATTTTGCCGTATGTTAAAAAAACCCTCTCATTCAAAATCGTGTGTCAGGGGATTACATACTGCTTTGCCAAACGGAATCATGATATATGGTTACATTAAATGTATGGCCTAAATTTGCTATTGACTAATAAAACTGAAAATAATTGATAATCTAAGCTAGCATCTTTGCACCGAGTTTTCCTATTGATGAGAATGAAGGAATTGACAAAAGAAAGGGTGATGTGCAGTGAAGGTGGGGTTAAAATTTACTAATTAAAGATCTAAACTTCCAAGATTCTTTTTTTTAATAAAGCCTTATGAAGATGATGAAACTCTAAGTCATTCATTAAGATTGACTCCCTTTAGGAACTAGTGTAAATTTGGCCCAAATAAAGAATTGCCCAGAGAGAGTCTGGATGTGTAATTATGTTCTGCTGAAGGACTGAATAAGTCCTCTTAAACCGAACAGTTTGCTGTTGCCCTGCAGTTTATCCTGACCCCATCTTTAAAGGTGATTCTTATTGTACAGGAGAAACTGTGCTATAAATTTGAGCTTTTTGCTCTCCACCTGTTTGGGTTTGTTGCTCTGTTCAGTTTGGGCGTGGGATGCAAAGGACAAGGTTTCCTGGCCAAGAAAATGCCTCTGGTTTCCTGCTCCTCTTACCTGGCACGTACACAGGCACCTGCACGCTTGGCATTCCAAATGTCAGACCAACAAAAGCTTTTGCAGGGGTCAGCTGTTGCTCTTGTTGCTTCAAATATTTATATATATGGGACTCCCAGGGGCATTCCCTGGTATTTTATTGATTTACGACAGGTATGACTGAAATGCAGGTTTGGGGGTTGTGCCCCAAATTGCTGTCAGTGCTTTGGTTACCATGTTCCTTGCAGAGTCTCTGGTCCCACCTGTATCATGGTAAACACAGACCCTGGGTCCCCATGCAGCTCTACTGTGGTTTGGGGCTGGAAGGAAGAAGGCTGCACCTGGCACAGGGCAGGGGAAAGCCCAAGGTCTCACTCCTCCATTAACCCTGCTCTGGCATGCGGACACCACCCACCTTCCTGCCACCATGTTGCAGCTCCCTCAAGAGATAGGCAGCTGGCTAAGGCCACTCACAGCTCTACCCCAAATGTATACCAGCAAAGACATGCTTTTCTCCACATCTAGAACTGCTGCTGCACCTAAAGTGGTGCCCAGGTCCATACGCCAGCTCCCACCTTGGCACAGGGTGCTCAGAAGCAGTGGCAGCTGCTGGAGCTCTGCTAGCACCTGTGCAAGCCTTGCTTTCCCAAGGAGACCTGCAAAGGGTTCATCTCGCATCACAACATACTCCGTGATCTCAAGCAGCAGAAGTTATTTGTAAAAAAATAAGCTATATTTCTCTTTGATGTGCTCCTTGGACATAAGCAGTGTGTGTGTACAAGCCTTTTGCTGAGGGACTGAACTCTGAGAGCTGCCTTACCTCTCTGTTCTGTAAATACCTCTTCCTGATGTTTCCCTCCACCTCTCCATGCTTCTGCTTGTGTGTCAATGGTGTGAAGGAGGTACCATAAAATGTGGTGTACTTTACTTGGTGGAAAGTGTAGGGAAGGTATGAGATGTTTTCTTCTTTCACCCGATCTTCCTAGAGGTGTCATGTACCTGAGGTTTCAATACAGAAGCTCATTGTGAGTGCTTTTGCTTTCAAGACTGATTTAGATTTAATGGCAGGTGCGGACACACTATTCCCACACCCCAGGCCTTGCAGGGCAGACTCCTGAGACCCAGTTTCTCCACAGCAAACACCACAGCAAGCAGGGCTACCTGCAGGCTGCAATAAGCATTTCCTACAAGGAAAGTCCTCCCAAAACAGCTCCCCAGAGGAAGACGCCACCCTGAGATGTCTCCAGGCTGAACAGGCTGGCTGGCAGGCAGCTATCTGTGTGGGGGCTCTTGGTGACAGTGTATGTTAGCCTCCACCCACTACAGGACAAGGCTGCAACATCCCTATAATGCAGAAGAAGTCCTTTGTGACCTGAAAGCCTCTAAGTAGCAGTGGCCCCCAATGATTTCTTCCTGCCTGCCAGGGAGGACACCACAGACAGGTAAGTCTTTTAACCCAAGACCTTGTCTTGTGACACAGGCAGATTTATTGAGAATTATGGTTGTTGTCATCCCAAGAGACTCAAGTGAATATTTAGGCACTCTATAAACTCATGGTCAGAGGGAATGTGTCGCTTGTAAGTCTATTAAGGCAGGAGAAAGAAAAGATGGGAGTGCGGGACCACCACTGGTCCTGTTTGCTGGGTGTCCAGTTGCCACCTCCCATTCCCTCGCCATAAAGTCAGCCCACACCCAGCTCTGCATGTCTTTACTGCTGCACCCCTCAGGCTTGGACAGACACACCATCCCAGAGCCAGCACAGTGAACCTGGAAAGACCTCAGGGGTTTTATGGTGACTCCTATGGAAAAGCCTTACAGCATTCAATAGGGGTGCAGCACAGCAGAGTGCTGTGAAGTTTAATGGTAGAGAAGGCCTTTCAATATATATCTGCATATATCCGTGAGTACGTATGTGCATAGGAACCATCCTATTTAATGATGCAATAGAGATAGATAGAAGATTTTTCCTTGTTTTCCATCTGAAAGAGTAAACATATGAATGAGTGTTGTTTAATATCTTACTACTAGGAAGAAATGTCTTGTGGGGAACACATCCATTTGGCACAGCACTTCAAAAATCTTATACAGGGAACTGAATGAGGACTTTAGTGATACCATATCTGATGCATTTTTAAGATCTGTTTACCATAGAAGATGTCTTTCCTCTGCCTCGGAAAAGTGCAGACCTGGTGAGGGCCCTTGTTTCGCAAATGCCCAGTGCAGCTTCTTAAGACAGCATCCATGAGAAGAAATGTCACAAAAGGTCTCCTTCTCCTTTCTTGTGCCAGGTGCCATTAAAGGAAGGGGTAACATTTTGGTGCCAGGAGAAAAAGGAGTTGCAGCAGGTGGTCCATCTCTTGAAGGCAAGTCTGTTCCCTTCCTGCAGCGGGGCAGCTGCTGAGGAGGTAGTGAGCAAGCCAGTGGGGACAGTGCACAGTCCTGAGGGACAGGAGGAATCTGAGAGAAGGGAGGGATTCCAGTGACACTAGTAGGGAATAAAAATGCAGCAAATAGAGCTTCAGTGTGGATGTGTAGTAAAAATAAATAGAAGAGAGGATATCTTCAAGAAACTGTTTATGATCATTATTTATGTATATGTGGAGACTCAGGACCCTTTTCCCTGTTGCCTTCAAAACTGTTTATAGCATTTATCTCCTGATTTCATCTGGCAGCCTCCATCTATTTCCCTATAAACGATGAACGAGAGATGTGCCTAGTAACTGTCTCTTATGGCTCAGTAAATACTTGAATTTATTTGCATATTAAGTCAGCCACGTTTATATTGCGCTCGCTAAATGCAGCAACACGAAATACTACACAGAGGAGGCTAGTCGGCCATTAATGTGCCGAGGATTTATGTGAATGACTCCCTTTAACATTAATGGAAGTTATCTACACAAATCGCCTTCCAATGGGGGAATAGACCATAATGTATGTAAATACATATTACTCACTGCCGTTTAGTCATTCAAAAGGATGCCTAGCAATCTAAACTGCTGCTCTGGTGCTGAGACTCAATCAGTTTTCCTTAAAATGCAGGAAGAGAAGGTGTTGCTCATGTGGGGTGTTGTGTCACAT
This sequence comes from Coracias cyanogaster, assembly GCA_033124195.1. Taxonomy (NCBI): domain Eukaryota; kingdom Metazoa; phylum Chordata; class Aves; order Coraciiformes; family Coraciidae; genus Coracias; species Coracias cyanogaster. The sequence goes on along the minus strand of JAVSBS010018659.1, from coordinate 60,836 downwards.
CTGAGGTGGCACACACTCCAAGGTGGCTGAAGTCCCTTAGGCTTCAGTGGCCACAAGGGAGAAAAGTTTTGCAGGGTTGAGTCCTAGCTGAACCAATGTCCCTTGTGGGAGCAGCTCTGCTGGGTGGAATGCAAGAGCTGGAAGAAGATGGGTTTCTTTGTCCCTCATAAGCTCTTGGTGCAGCTGGGTGAGACATTCCACATTTCCCACCTGAAGGCCTCAGTGTTGCTACCATTCAGGAGGAGTTGCAGTGACCTTTCTGGTTTCATTAGCCTTGGCTGGCCTGCTATTTATTCTCTTGCCTAGGAGGCCACCTTCATGCATGTTAGTGAGCAGCATGGCTGGGCTTTACCCATGCATGCAGTGTATTACATCTCCCCCCAAAAAATGATGTCCCCTCTGCAACACTGGGAGCTTTGCTGCTGGCTGCCTGGAACCCCCAGGGTCTGCTGGATTGGTCCTGACTAGCTGCTGAGGCTGCAGACGTGGACAAGTTTTGCTCCAGGGAGAAACCAGCTTTGTTCTCCCTCTCACGTCTATTTTTCACCTCTCCCATCTGGGAGAAAAGCAGTGGTGGGTGGGTGCAAGTCCTGCTGCACCAGCCGCCAGATCAGCTCAAACCCCTTTGCACTAACCAGGGCAGAGCAGGGTCCTCGGTGAAGACTGAAGGCCGGTGCCCTCAGCGAGAGGCGAGTCTTGTTACCGACCTGTCACTCAGCCCTGCCTGCTCCTCAGGGTGGCTGAGCTGAGCAGAGAAGCTATTTGCTTTATTTATTTGCAATTGGGAGCCTGACTTTGGCCTGGACACCAGGGCTTCTCTACGACTTCCCAGCAACATCAAGGGGAAGCGCGGTGGCTTTGACTGAGTTTCACAATGAAAGTTAGAAGGATCCCACAGTGCTGAAACTGAAAATCTGCAAGTCCCAGTACGGTGGAGCTACACTGTTTACCAGACACATGTTTTAATCCAAACTTCCCCTTTCTACAGCTCTCTGGTTCCAGCTTGTCTCCCAGGGACCTCTGCTCCTTTTGCATGGATGCATGTATTGCCACAGGGCCAGGATGGGAAGTCCACGCTTGGCTTGCCAACTGGGACTGGGTGACCAAGCCTTGGCTGTGGTTGCTGTCCCCTTGGCTGTCTCAGTCACGGGAGAGCACTGAGGTGAAAAAGATGTTCCCAGCTTTCTGGCCATGCTGTCGCCCCCATCACCGCTCTCTGCTCAGCCACAAAGCCCCATGCAGTGCTGAGCATCTGCTTTTTACTGTTGGCCAGAGGACACTGATGCCAGGCACGTGAACAATGAAAACTTTGTGGTGAGGAGACAAACTCCAAGGGCATCTTGACCCTCGCATGGGTGCATGTGGCACTGCTGCCCTGCTGCTCAGGGGGCACCTCACAGCCAATAGTCCAAGGATATTTAGCACTTGTTGCTGTTTCCTTGATTGCATTTACTGGACATACATTCATGTGGTTTGTTCCTCATGAGATTTCTCTAAATTGTATTAGGCTACTGAAGTTAAGCCTCTGTATCCCATCCTCTCAGAACATGGGCTTTTTGGGTGATGTTAAAGAAAAAACAGAAAGCATAGCTCTTCTTCACAGCTGACTAGGTGAAGGTAAATTTGCTCTGAAACAAAAAAATCAAGTGATGAGGCTAACAGGACCAATCACAATGTTATTCTTTCAGCCTGCTTCCCACTCCTCCGCAGCTATCACGCCAAATTCCTGTCTGGTGCTGGAGATGGACTCATCACCCAGCATTATATTTGGCAGCCTCACATCCTCATCACCCTGGTGAGATACCCAGCACCCCTCACACTGGACTCAGGGCTGGACAGCAAAATCATCCCTCATCCCAGATCCAGCTGAGAAAACCTCTGCCAGCAAAAATACAGGTTTGCTGCCATAAAGCGCTTAGGCACCAGGGCATTTGCTCTGTGCAGCTCAGCTGAGTGGGTAGTCATCTCTCACCCCATCCCTGCATGGCCACAGGTTTGTGTGTTGGTCTCACCGGTACTCAGAAGTTTGTGCATGTTAGGGCACACTGCAGAAGACACAAAGATGTGCTGGTGGCCCAGCTGGGATGGCTGGTTTTGAGTTCTGTGGTATGAGAGGAGACTCCTGGGAGAATCCTTCAACTTCAGAGACATTTTTATTAACAAGAATATTAGAGATGGTAAAATTCCTGCAATCTCAGGTGTTTCACCACTTATATTAAATTTACCTGCTACCTATGATTTCTAATTAAATGGGGTTATTAAACTGGGAGACAATATTGCAAAAATGATGATTGATCTTTTATCCTTATCCATTCTTTTTACACAATTAGCAGTGGCAGTCTCTGTCGACAACAGGGATCAACACTGAGCTGGCAAAGAAACTCAATTACTTGTCATTGCCGAAAAGAAAGATGTGCTCAGGTGAGCTGCCATTAACTTCATGGCCGGGCTTTGTCTCTTTGTCAGCTTAGGTGGTGTGCAGCAAGGTCTGCCCAGGGAAGGGCTGATGAAGGTATTTATTTACCCAGGTAGGCAAAAGCCTGCCCCATGTCGAGGAGAAAACAAAGGATGATCAGGTTGTGCAATCTGGAGGGAGGCATGTAAGAATATCCTCCTTTGCAGAATAGGGAAAGCAGGACTGATTGAGGCTTCTGGTAGGTGATTTGTTCTAATTAATTTGGAAGCTGGAGAGTTCTCCCAAACTCATTAATATTTAGCTCAGCAGATACAGAGGTCTCATGTGTAGGGACATATGGGAGGGGGTGATGGGCACACAGGAGCCCATTGTCCTGCCTGGGTGAAAGGTTCAGAGCAGGCAGGGAATCTGGAGAGGAAAGATGTGAGGCTCCAACCCTTCTCCTGTGCCTGTAGGGACTCAAGGCATGGCTCGTCAAGTGCAGCTGACAGTGAGCCCCACGGGAGGCTGTACCAACAGAAATGATCTCCAGGGCCAGAGACAGGGGATGTTCACTGGAGCAGGCAAAAATTGCCATGCATGTACATCTGTGTGCTTTACGACATCGCACAAGCTGGTTTTCCCGAAAGTCATGTGAGATTATAGAAACATGTGATACGTAGGTCCAACGGCAAATAGAGCTGTGCTTACCCCTGAGTTATTTCTACCACCACTAGTATGTGGGAACATGTATAACTGTGAGGACACTTGTTTCTGGCACTTTAACAGCTAAGTGAAAGTGCAGAGGAACAGGTACTGGAAATGACGGTCTTGCCGTGTGCTCAACCTGTGTCCCAGGCTGTGACTGCAGGATTAATTACTGTTTGATTAGGAAGTGTTGCTAGTCAGAGACATTTTCATGATTATTGTTAGTAAGTCTGGGAGACAGCACACTACTTCTTTATGATTTTGTTTTTTGGACAACAGAGAAATAAATGGCAACAGAATAAATAAATAAAGTCAGCCTCTGAAAAGGTCACATTTGCCTACAGTCACAGTCAATGTGCCAGTTTCTTATGCTAATTTTGGGGCAGTGAAAAGCTTGATACTATGGTCCTGCTACCTGGTGACTGCTAGAAAGGGCAGCTCAGGCTGGTCAGCATGGGGGTGTTAAAGCATCAGGAAGGAAATAATGCGCTGGGAAGGCCAGAAGAGCATGCTCTATAAGGAAGCACAAAATTAGAGGAAAGTGGAAGGAAAAAGAAATAAATAAAGTCTGAAATCCCTCTAGGTATTTGGGAGGCTCCATTCATCAGGTGCTGTGGATGGCACCGTGCCACAGCCCCTCACAGGCTCCTTGCAAGTAGGGAAGATCCCTCTGAATTAAGTATGTTAAAGTCATCATCTGTTCTCAGAGATGATAAAGGAGCTAAAAGAGCTTGGGGGGAAAAAAAGGATAAACTCCAAGTGCAGAAAATGGCTTCAAATAATTTGAGTCATAATGATGACATTGATGGTGTTGGATCCTGTATGAATTACAACGCAAGAGAGTAAATCTGACTTGGGGCTTCAAGGTGCAGAGGGAGAAGTTTGCAGTGGGGCACTTTGCCTGTTTTGTTTTTTGTATCTGAAGCACACCTGATCCACTGGCATTTAAAAACTGCCTTGGATATCCAAGAGAGACACAAGTAGCATTTGAATCTGCTATTCTTCTTTCCTTTGCAATTTCACAGAGATTTCATAAAGAGATACGTGTTAATTGTTTCAAACACTGTAGTTCCCCAAAGAGCTTATAACGTGTCTCTGAGTGATGTGGTCACACATACAAACCAAAAAAAGGATGATTTACCTCTGTCCAATGTCTCCTTCCCTGTGCAGGGCAGGTATTTTATCTGTCTCATAATCACTTGTGCTTTCTCACTGTCAGAAGAAAGGGATTAAGAGCTGAAACATTTTATTGAACAGTGTTGAAATTACTTTGCAGTGGAGAGACAGGCCTGGGACCTGGAGGTGCTAATGAAGGCAGGGTTAGAGAGATCTGTGGGCTGAGGGCACAGAGCAGACCACTCTCTGGACCAGGGCTCTCACAGGCGCCCTGAGTGCTTCTCACCAAGCACCTGCTGTTCTTGGCAGGTGGTGGAAGTCTCCTGTCTCCCTGCCTTTGCACTGGTCATGACTGTGTGTTGCTTCTCTTGTGATTCACTCAGTCCTCAGACACTGAGCAGCTCCTGGAGACCCCGCTGCCACCAAGAGTGAAAACCCCTGTGCTAAATCAGAATACGATGCAGTGTGTTGGTGTTGTCAGGCTCAGGCTGCTGTGTGCCTCAGTCTGTGCACGGAGACATTTCTACCTTGGCAGCCCCAGGTAGCTCCACAGAGCTGTGATGAGTTGTCTTTGCTACTCAAATTGTTGTCCCAATTAGTTAGAAGAACTGTAGCCAGGAATGGAAGACATTTCTCTTCTCTGCTAGAAATCTCTTGCCAATTTTGTGATATAAACATAGAAAATATGAAAGTAATGACACCTCAAGAACCAGTAAACAATTCAATGCATTGTGGGGAAAAAAATCACTGTGAGCAGCACCTGAATATGCAAAACGAGCTCTTCTCAGGTCCCACAGAGTGCTGTTCTGGAGACTTAAGCTGGACTGCAAGAGCTTATATGGCTTCTGTTAGTGCTGTGTGTTGCTCTGACCAATTAGGGTCAGAATTATATGGGGCCAAACTCCGTGATTAGTTTCCCTAACTTGCCTGAAAGCTTCCTGTTAGTTGTGCTTGGAGCTGGGTTGGAAGTGTACCTTCTACTGACAGGCACTTGAAAGCACAAACCGATTGAAAAATCATCAATAAGACCTTTTGTCTGTGGTGTGTTTTTTTTAAAGAACAGTGAAAGCAGACATTTAATCAGTACAATTTTGCAGAACCTGTCGTCCAAGGTACGCAGATGATGACACACAAGCCAGTTGGAGTGGTTTTGTTCTGAGTATTGAGTTTCTAGGTGATGAAAACAGGGTTCTTGCCAAACACAGTGTAAAAATGATCTAGAAAACAGGAAATGGTGGTTTGCTGGAGGGGGAAATGGATCAAAACAACTCTGAAAAGTGAAGGTTATATGTTTATTTAGAAAAGGAATTACAGATATAATCAAATGGGGGCGAACTTTACTCTTGGGTGCTGCATGCTTTAGTAACCAATCCCAGTTAGCAAAGCTTTGCTTACCAGTTACAGTGAGTCATACCTTGCTAACTTGCCGCAAGATGTTTCCACGGTTCAGTCTTAGGTCCAGGATATTTTGCAGTTTCTCAGCATGTTTTTATTCCAGATGTGGCTGCTCTGTGTTTTGAGAGCCACTTGCAGCTTCCCCCAAAGACAGATCCAGTGTGCAGGCACACAGCAAGCCTGCAAGAACCAGAGCTCACCGTCCCAAAAAGGGATGTGCCAGGGTAAATCACAGCTGATGGCCTGAAACGTCACCACCAGCCTGTGCCCAGTGGTCACTTGGGCACCAGAGTTTTTCTTCTGGAGTGGGAAGTGGTAGCGGTGGGGTGACTGTCTACTTCCCAAGCAGTCCTGGGTAACAGAGCAGACTCTAGCAAGGAATACACATGCTTTTCTTGTTCCTGAACTTCATTATTAAATGAATAACCTTTTATTTAGGCTGTCCAATTACAATGTTAAAATGTGATTTGAATATAAACATATCTCCTGCCTGTGGAAGGGAAAGCTTTGACCATCCTCAGAAGCTGTGGTCCCTGAGGTCTCTAAAGACAGAAACATAAGAGCTACTCCAGTTTATGCCAAAAAAGGATGAATCTTTTATAAGTATTATTTCTCAAAATGTAATATAAAAGTGCAGCAGGTCCCTAAGGAATAAGGATAACTTTATGTGAGAAATATGTGAAATTCCTGCCCTCTGTCTAAGAAAAGATATTTCCCTATTGACTTTTGTAATATCACTTCTTTGGATTTAGGGGGTTAATTTATTTCCTGGGACAGATATCTGTGATAGGCTTATCAGCTGCTATGCACTATCCAGTCAAGTGTGTTGGTGTTGGAGAGAAATTATCCTCGAGTCAAAGGCTGGCTATTACTGGTGACAGAAAGGGGGTAAAGTGGGAGCAGGGCAGGGCCAGACACAGCTGCCGAACCCTCTGGGGGTCCCCAGTATGCTGCTGGGATATAATTTCTGTGGGGCAGGAGAAGTAGTGGACTGCTTCTTTGGTGCTCAGACTGCCTGGAGAACACATTTTAATGGGAAAGGGGGTGTCCCACCTCTTTTTCCAAAATGGACACTTTAGCCCTGGTGATTTCATGCAGTAGACATAATTTGGCAAGGAAGGAAGCATGTAAGTTTTATTCCACCTTGTGGGCTCAAGAAAGGTAGGGAATTATGGTGTTTGTACTGAAGACAGGAGCTGTCTCTGTGTTAAAAACATATTTACTTGGCAAAGTAGTCGAGGATGATAGTATGTAAGCCATAACGAAACACCTAGAGCAGCACAGGGGCAATACATACTGGCAAAAACCATCCAGACCACCTCAAGCTGCTCATCATGACCATTTTCTCTTCTCCACTATAAAGTTCACTCGTATTTCTTAGTAAACCACTGAAAGTCCACTGTATCTGGGGAAGACAGGGAGTTTTTTGACATGACACCAGTTTCTGTGCCACTGACTTTTTCTGCTGATTCCAGATGGTTGCAGGGATCAGCCCAGGTCCTGCAGCCACGGCTGGCTCTGGCACAGCAGGGGTGGGGGAAAAGGTTGGGGTTGGAGGAAAGCAGATTGCTGTCCTGCCAGTGTTTTAGGGGTGAAAATTTCCTTCTCCATCCCAATCTGGGATGTCAATGTGTCTGGAAAAAAGGCACTGAGCCCTTGGATCCAGTGCATGAGGTCAGCATGGAGTTGCCCTGTGATGGACACACACAACATAGGTGAGCTGTGACAGCAGATGATGAGAGGCTAGGGCCTCACATTGGCTAACAGTATGCTGTAGAGAGGCCATTTCATCACAACAGAGCACCCCCTTTTACAAACAGAAAAGAGGGAGAGATCCCAACCTTCTCTGTTCTGCTTAACATTAGCATCATCCCTGGCTTTCATCCAGGGTGCTCCATCTGACTCTCCCAAGACAAATCTGCAGCTCAGGGGCCAACCTTAGCTATGCAGATGTAAGCTACGCTGCACTCCTGAGCCCTGGAGATGGACATTAGTCCTGCTCCTCTTTTATTTAGTAGCGTATCTGTAGTTAGAGAGAATCCTGCTTGGTCCTGAGTGTGACAGGGACTGAGTGGGCTGGGGAGTGCTCAGGCAGGGAGTTAGTGGAGCTGGGTGGAGTCTGCCTTTTTTGCTGCTTTCCAACAAAAGTTATGTTAAACCTTGCTCTTTAGTGCAAAATGTTCACCTAAAAAAGAGGTATTTTTATACATTGTGTTTTCAAAAATTTCCCAGCTAGTTCTTATTGCAGTATGCACCAGGAAAGTGGGATAAGCATCCCAAATCCTTGCACATCTGCTTTTTTGGTATTACATTGGTGAGCCTTTCTCTCCGCTATTCCTATTTCCTCTTTTCCATCACTTCCATAGAATGTGTACAAAATCCCTCCTCAACTTGTCCTGTCCCAAATGCACCCCAGAGGGGTTCTGTGTGGTGAGAGGACACATATGATCTAGAAAAATGAGAAGTGTGGAGTCTTTGCCTCTTCTTCCTGCCCATCTCCCACCATCCGACTTGAATACATTGACCTTCTCTGAGTTAGGTACCTAATCCTTCTTCCTGCTACATATAAATGCCAAACTTTTTTTTTCCTGCACGAAGGGCAATGCATAGCTGGTTCAAGAAAACACTGGAAGCAGTTCAGGAAAATTATCTAGATATTTGGGTCCTTAGAATCATAGAACAGTTTGGATTCAAAAGGACCTCTAAAAGGTCATCTAGTCCAATTCCCCTGCAATGAGCAGGGACATCTTCAACTAAGTTAGGTTGCTCAGAGCTCCATCCAACCTGAACTCAAATGTTTCCAGGAATGGGGCACACTTCTTTGAAGTGAGCTAGCAGCTTTGTGAGGCTTATCCATTTACGGCAGATACTGGTTGAATATGTCCCATAAATGTAAAAACTATAGAAAACCAGAGGATGGAAGAGAAAAAGGCAAGCAGTTATAAAAGAAGAGACCAGAGTACTGCCAGACAAGCAGGAAGGAAAAAATATGAATATCAGGCAATTACAGACTCGGCTGGAGAACTGAAATGACCATAATATAAATGTTGCTCATTTCACATTAATTTGTTCCAAATCTTTGCCCCTGGAAATTTAACAGAGAGCAGAAAGGATCTGTGGCTTATGGGTGATGAAAAGCATCTGGCTTCTGTGTGAGACACAGAAGATGAGAAAGAAAGTAACTGCATTCAAAGGAGAAGTTGGTGCTTTCTTTGCTGCTCTGAAGGTTGTAGATAAATAAGATATTGCTTTGTGTGCCTGTAGTTCAAGGAGGGTTAGCTTGTTAACTGTGCAATTTCCCTGGTAACAAAGCTAATGGCAGGAGGGGTCTTCTGGAAAGCAATCTGTAAATTACACTCGTGAAGTGTGTGATCAGAAACAAGGATGTCTCAACTAGCAATTCCTTGGCTGAATATGTGAAACAGGACCTGCTACAGTACAAAGCCCAATTTAATTTAATTGCTGGTTCAGAATTACAGCCTCAGTTTTACAGGCTGAAACCCTATCAGGGCTACAAACTTTCATGTATTTATGGAAAGATTTGTTCCAGTGTCATCTAATTAATTAATAACAGACATCCTGGTCATCTTTGGATTTCCAGCATTCAGGGTTTGAGCTGGGAAAACTGAGGCTGGAGGATCTTGGTGCTGAAAGTTATGTCTGGTAGGTCAGGGAGAGAAGAGTGATGTGCTCTGTGTTACAATCCTCCTGGTCACTGAAGAAGTCACTTGGTCCTGGCCTGCAGATGACCACAGATAGGGCATCTGGAAAGCAAGTGGAGGGTCCATGGGGTGTGTCTTCAGCTGACTGCAGCCTGGAAAGGTAGCAGCCCTTCATTACACTTCCCTACATCTAGAGGGATGCTGGTGCAGTGTGCAGCATCCTGTCAGCCTCCTGAGCAGGAGTGTAATGGCCTGTGGAGACAATGGGGAAGAGGACCTACCTCCTTCAGAAACTTTTCAGCCTGTCAGTGCTGAGGGGAGGACTCTCAAGTGAGGTGAGGAAGGGGGGAGATGAAGTGGAGGTAGGCTGATAGAAAGGCTTGGTAGACAGAGATTGCAAGTCTGCAGGAGTAACTGCTTATATAATGAGTACCAAACTTATAATGCCCAGCCCTTGGTCTCAGCTCTCCATCCTGCCTCTCTGAGCTTGCAGAGGGAGTGTTGCATAGCTCCTGGACTGCTCCACCAGCAGTCCACTACATTTTACTACCCTCAGGATTTCAGGACAGGAGATTTTAAGAGGCTCTTTTTAGCAAACTGAAATGGCACCTCTGCATACCCAGATGTTGAGGGTAGTGAGGGGAGGGACTCAAGTTGTTTTGCTGGGACCTTGTCTTGCAAATGGTAAACCACAGTCTGAGGCAAGGACCTGCAAGAGGAACTCCACCCTCTCCTGCAGCTTGTTGAGGTGGGAGACTGAGTCAAGACACTGTTTTTCTTCTTGTTTCTCTGCAATATCAGAAGTGCTGCTAGCTTCACATAAAAGAGACAAAAGGAGGGAATTGCTTTTGTTTTCTCCCTTTTTTGTGTGCACTTGGCTTGACTACCTCAGCAGAGCGACTCTTGCCACTCACGTGGCCTCATTGCATCCATTTTTCACATCTTTCCTTTGGTGTTCTGCCCACATTCGCTCACTCTCCGTAAAGTTTCATTTCCTCAATTCCCAGCCACAGGCTAGTTGTCTGCAACAAAAACGTCAGGCCAAATGAAGAAAGGTAAGATCAGGAGGCGAGGCTGGCCTCAGCTGCTCCTGGGGGTCCCATTCTCGCCAGGGTTTTCAAGTTCTTCTGGCTCATTAAGCAAACCTGAGTGCGAGGGGGCACGCAGCTACTGCTCTACCTGCTGTCACCAGGGTGCTATCCTTCAAAAGAACACCTCCTCAAGGACAGCACTGTCACTGCTGCTGAATTTAACTTAAAAAAAAAAAAAATCAGGCTGTAAGATGACACTGGGAACCATTTTTCCTTTCTTTTGCTCTTAGTAACAAGGAAAGGAGCAGACACCATCAATACTTTTTGTCTGGATTTTGAAGAACCTTGTTCTATTTCCTACCAGCCCCCTGCACCTTCATTAAGGCACCCAGACAGTTGAGAGGGAGGGCAGCATACAGCACTGGACACTGCTTGCATGATGCCTGGTCCTTTCCCACCTCAACACAGTAACTGAAAATACCAGTCACAGCTTTGCAGGACCTGCTTTCAGCAGCCAAAGAGCAAGCCTGCTGTAGGACCCCTTCTGAAGGGGCTCTGTCACCCACAAGCCTGGAGCAGCCAGCAAAGCACCTATGGCAGAATTGTTGCTGAGTTTCCACTCCACTGGAACACATTTGCAAACGTAAAAAGATGTTTTCCTGTTTGAACTCAGTTATATTTGTATCTTCTCTAAAGTTATTTAATAAACCACCATGCAATTGCTATTGCAGTGTATCTTTCATCACATTTTTCAGCTGCAGACATGTAGGTAAAAAATGAGCTGCAAAGAGAAATGTGCTGTTTCCCAAGATGCGAATAGCCAAGCAGCAGTGTGCCAGCCACGTCCAGGCTGGCTGCTGCACCTCCTTCAGTACCCCTGAGGCAGGGGACAAACTCACAGAGCAATTAAAAGAACAGCCCTGGGTAGTTTCCCGAGTGAGGAGAGAAGGACGCTTGATTTTCTGTAGATTTGTGCCCTGCAACTGCCTGTTTCTGGTGTTTGAGAGAGTGTCAGGTCTGATAAGAGCTTTTCTCAGCATTGAAGCTTTTATGTTCTGTCTTCTGTTCTCACTGTCTCTTAAGACATTTGTCTAAAACTGGGGTCTCACATCTCTTGTCTTTTATGCATTTTCACTACAGCTGCAAATCTTTGCACCCCTTGCTTTTGTGACGCGTCAGGTCTGTTTGAAATGAGTCAAAAAGTCCAAAAATCATATGAGGAGTGAAGGAGAGCATGAGTCTGTGAATATATGAACTCTGAAGGAAGGTAAACTAAAAAAATATGCCACCTTTTTGCCATGTATTTTGCAGGCACAAACCAACGGTACTGAAGGAAAACTTGCCTACTTCACCCTCGCTGGTGCTGCCATCTTTCATAGTGTCTCTGACTGACATAACGGCTCCAGGGCAGGTATACAGAGTCCATGCAGCGATGGATGCCAGTATACGTTGTTTTGGATGCTGCTACTGCTTTCAGTTCTATCAAGGAGAGTTAAATCTCTGCTGTGCTGCAGGGTGATAATGATATATGCCTACTAGCTCTAACAGAAGATTACAGCTCATTAGAAATCCATGTTTTTACAGCCCAGAACAAAACCACATTCGCTTCTTGTGTCTGCTTACAGGCTTTGCTGTAGCACTGCTCTGGGCAGGGAGAACTCACAAATACCTAATGCCTTGAATACCTACGGATCAATCTCCCTGGGAGTGGCTCCAAGGAGAAGAAAAGGTGTTTGTATTTTCTCCAGCCTTTTCTAAACTGTTTGTGAGAATGTTTGAAACATGCAGTAGCTGACAAAATTCAATTACTCTAGGAAGTAAGAGGGCAAACATATTACTTTGTCCCAATGAGAGGTACTGAAATATTTTGTCCACTTTTCCTTGAGAACAGACATGTGGCAGTGGTTGGGATATGGGTAATGGGAGCATGAGGAGCCTGGACCCTGCCACTAGCTGCCCTTATCCTTGAGCAAGTCACTTGGCCTGTCTGGTTGTCCTCCTGCCTCCTGGAAGCGATGCTGTGGTGTAGGGACCGGCGTCCGCAAGATCTCGGGCTGTCATGGAAAGATAGGAGGGGCATAGAAGCTGGGTGGCTAGCTTGCTTATCGTGAGAACGCACACAAGACAAGACAGGTACTTAAAGCGATTGCGCACTTGAATAAATGCCATTTGCTGCATCCTCATATTGGTGTCTGTGCTCGATGGCCCTGGAGCGCGGATAACTCCAGGCCCACCCAGCTACCGAACGGGGCTTGCTGACAGTGGAACGGCAACACTGTGGGACATGTGGAAGAAGTGAGACACTGAAAGGGTAGGAAATTCCTCATAGGGAGGCTGGGACACACCCAGGAATCTCAAGTCTTTCTTAGCTGCAAAGCTTGAGTTTCCACTTTCAAAAAGGCAATGATTTCTTCTGCAAAGCAATGTGCTATTAACCAGATATATCCTGAACACAGGGTAAGACCGAACTGGCCATCGTTGGTAGGCAGGAGCAACCAAGGGTGGAATTCACCTGGGCATTTGTGGTTAGTTGACCCTGGCCAGGCACCAGGTCCCCACCAAAGCCGCTCTATCACTCCCCTCCTCAGCAGGACAGGGGAGAGATGTAACAAAAGGCTCATGGGTGGAGACAAGGGCAGGGAGAGATCACTCAGCAATTACCATCACAGGCAAAACAGACTTGACTTGTGGAAAATTAACTTATTACCAATCAGTGTGGATTCCCCACAAGGTCGCATGTCCTGCCAGCAAACCTGCTCCAGTACGGACTCCTCTCTTTCCATGGGTCCAGAGGTCCTGCCAGGAGCCTGCTCCAGTGTAGGCCTCCCATGAGGCTGCAGCCTCCTTTGGGCATCCATCTGCTCTAGCGTGGGGTCCTGCATAGGTTGCAGGTTGATATCTGCTCCATTGTTAGCCTCCAGGGGCTGCAGGGGGACAACCTGCCTCACCATAGGCTTCACCACAGGTTGCAGGGGAATTGCTGCTCCAGCACCAGGAGCACCTCCTCCCCCTTCTTCTTCACTGACCTTGTTATCTGCAGAGCTGTTTCTCTCACATATTTTCATTCATCTCTCCAGCTGCAGTTGTGCAGGGGTTTTTATCCCTCTTCTTAATTATGTTATCACAGAGGCACTACCAGTGTCACTGATGGACTTGGCTTTGACCGGCAGCGGGTTCATCTTCAAGCAGGCTGACATGGGCTCTATCAGACATACAGGAAACTTCTAGCAGCTTCTGACAGAAGCCACCCCTGTAGCTCTCCTGCTACCAAAGCCTTGTCATGCAAACCCAATGCAGTACTGTAGTTATCTAGATATCTAGATGTGTAGATATGAGCTTGTTCTCCTGGGCTGATTTTACACAGAGACACCTCTGTATAAGGGTCTGAATGTAAGCATTTAGGTATCTTAATCTGTTACTGAATTATTCCTTATGGCTAAGTTTGGTTGCCTAAAATAGTGATCTAGTGACACCTGATTACCTGAAGTGCACCAGACATTTTTGGCAGATGTGACACGGAGTGTAAGAGAGATCACATCTGAAATGGCTGGAGGTACCTATGCTGAGGTGGTGGATGAACTGAGGTTTGAAATTAAGTGGGATGAATCCCACAGCTACCACAGATATTTGTGTTGTTTTTTCCTTTAACAACTGGTTTGGAAAAACGGGCCTTTCTACTCAAATCCTGTTGAGTGGACAGTCTCAAGGGTTTTATGTAGAAATTTTCTTCCTGGGGTTAAAATGGGCAAGTGAGTCCCTCAGAGAAATAGCTTCTTCTCACTTAAATCCCCAAGACAATAGGCAAGGAAAGAGAAAACCTTTACGAATCACTGCAGAAGAACTTCATGCCATGGCTGAAAATTATCCTGACCTTTCTTTGAGCTATGGTGAGATGGGGGCTCTCCATGCAACATCATTAGGCAATCACATCCAGACATACAGAGAATATTGGTTCAATGCTTTTATTAGCAAAAATTCCTACTGTCTGCTTCACTAAATGCTTAGCTTTCATGTACTATGTGGTGCTGCTTTGGTATTCATGATGAAGAGATGTGTAATGCCTTATGTCCCTGATTACTACCCAAGAGGAGCACGCAGGTATAAAACTTTGCTTCCAAATCAGGCAATGCTTCTCATCTGGCTCACCTACTCTGCAGGCCACCATCTCTGAGTGGTCACAGTCAAAGGGCTGCCCTACTGTGCACAGAGAAGGAAAGGAAAACAGTCCTGTTACTGGCTGAAAAGTATCCTCACCTCCCATTTAATAACTTGACACTCCCCTGCAGAATGCGCTTTCCTGAACAACAGCTGAAGGGAAGACAGGCAGGATTACAAGAAGTTTGTATCTTTTCCACATACGGCTGTTGGGTATGTAGATTTGGGAGACATGAAGCTCTGCAGAAGTTGGAGGCAGGGCTGCAACGACTCCTGGGTCAGAGTCCTTCTGCAGCTGGAACCAGTGGCTGTACTGGGAATGAAGGGCATTCTCCTTCAGCTGCTGTGAAATGGGCACATTTTCTACTCAGCTGCACTTTTGCACCTTCTTTTGGCTTGAATAACTTGTTCCTTCCTTATGCATCATCTCTGTGCCAGTCCAGGCATGGCTGCACATGAGACCTGTTGTAAGCCAAATTTTAATGATCATCCTCTGAAATTACCAATATAAAATTTAATGTGGTATTTTTACCTTCAGCCCTTGCAGTTACTGCAGCGCAGGTTAAAAGCTGTATTTATTGCAGGCATTTATTTTTATTAAGAACGGATCTTTGCAGTCCATCAAAAATACTCAGCTTGGGAGGAAATGCACTGTAGCTCCCACTGCTATTAGCTGTAGTTACCAGCAAGGTAAGTTGCGCTGCTAACCATACAGCATATACACCAACACGTGATGCAGGGCAAGCACAGTGCAAAGCACAGGCTGTTGGAATCATCCTACAGGTCACCAGTGTTGATCTAGGACATGTTCTTTTTTCCACATCTGGCCTTCCATGGAGGCAGACTGCTGTGCACAGGGTGCTCCTCAGGATGCTCTGAAGTCACAGCAGAACTTCTGCTGCCCAGATGAGGCAAGACTTCACCCTTCCTGCCAGCATTCATCCAGGCATTGGTGTGGGAAGTGGTGTTTCCCTGCTGCCTTCTCTCTGGGATCTGATGGGGCAATGTGGAAGGAAGGGTTGGAAATTAAATTTCCAGATGAGAATGTTTGAGAGACAAGTAAGGAAAGATTACCCTGTGTCTAGCCCTGCATTAAGTGATGAGAAGCCATAAACATAAAGCAGTTTCCCCCTGTTATTTTTAAACTAAGAATAGGAAAGTGATAGACGCAGGTCAGACTGAAGCTGCACTATCTTTGGCCGTCAAAAGCTAATGCCTTAGGAAAAGTACAAGGACAGGGCAAACAAATACTGATTTCCCTCCCAAAATACTCTCCCAGGCTATTTGTACTACAGTCATTCCTGAACTGAGGCGGTGCCTCTGTTAGTAGCCTGTAATTTCCTTCCTTGTGTTTGCCCTTAAATTGCATAAAGTTCTCTTAACTTGCTTTGAAGCCACCAATCTGTCCTGTTGCTGAGCCGTGGGTCAAGCCCAGACTGTGGCAGCAGTCAGAGCTGCCCCAGGAAAGTCCTTCCAATGTAACACCCTGACTTTGTTGGGGGGCAGTCAGACAAGCCCTTGTGTCCCTCTGACATCTCCAGCCATCCCACAATTTGACCCTGTGTTTTTCCAGTCTGCCCAAACTTTCTCCTGGCTGTAAGAAGAGGTCATGCTGTCACCTCCCACTGTCAGACAGAGGCAATTTTTCCTTGTCTGCTGTCTTCCCTCACTGCTGGGGAGCACATTGCTTTCCAGGATCTGCAGCAGTCTTACACAGAAAATGCCACCAAAGGAGCTCTCCATTTACCTTAGCATAGAAGAAAGGAGAATCAAGTCATGGTTGGGCTTGTAATTAAGTGTAATAACAACAGCTTGTATACTGCCGTTGATATCTCGTCTTTGCTGTATCAGTTCAAACAAGTTACACTGAGACAGTTTTGGGCACAGTTCATCTGGGTCTTATGTTTCAGCGCGTGGCAAGGAATTTTAAGAGGCTTTGCCAAAGCACAGTGTCACAAGTGTTGAGAGCAGAGAGAGAGAGGACAAAAAAATAGCAATGGCTAATATTTGTTGTGTTTCCTGTCCACCATGTGTTTAGTACTTCACCAGTTACAAAAGAAAGCAACATTTCAGCCAAAGAGGTGCTCCAGGTCAACAGCTCTTTAGCTTTAGGAGCTGTTAACTCTCAGAGTTTCTGAGATGCCACCAGCTACTTTTACCATCAAAGGAGAATACAATAAAGGCAATGCAGTGTGGTGTTCAATGCAGGTCCATATTCTCTGTCTCACAGCCTCATGGCCCCGAGTGGCCCCCACCATAGGAACCACTGCTTTTCCCAATGCAGGGAGTAAACCTGGGCTGGACTTGTCTTCCTTGACCTCTGCCAGGCTCCCCCACAAAAATTTGTGTTGCCAAGCTTTGTTTAAAGCAGACCGAAATACAAAGCCTGAAGCATTGGTCTTTCATAGTGGGGTTTTGTGCCAAATCCAGTGTAATCCCTGCATTTCCCTTCCCTGTTAAACTCCCTGCCTGCAGCCAGCCTGTAACATAACATTCTAGGGACATTTTGTTTTGAAAGGAGGAAGAGGGACACCAAGGGTGTCCCTCAGAAAGCCCTAAGGGGATGAAAATGCACACTGCTGAAGACAAAAGGAAAACATTGATGCTCGGGCTAGACAGAACCTTTCCATTTGATTCCTGCTGTGGCAAGCCTGATGCTTTTAACCCTGAAAGTTAGACAGTCAATGTTGAAGACTGGAAATTTTTATAGTAAATCTATAAGTCCTGCCACATGTAATGGATCTGTTTGAACTGAGCAGACACCCATAGTGTTATTGAAAACCCTCTGGTTTTAATATATCGCAAATGCATTTACTGGAAGGTAAGGCTGGGAGCTCTCTGTTTTTCTTATCTTACAGCAGACTCTGTAAACTACTGGCTGGATAAGACCAGAGAAGCGAGTTGATTGTTAGTCAGTCATGCTCACAAAGTTTTAACTAGGCAAAACATATCTGCCTTTGAAGCAGGGAAGCCCCCAGCTGCAGACATGTGCCACCAGAAGCTCCTGTCCAATGGTACCCTTCCAACTATGTGGGTGAGCAACCCTTATTTAATTCCCAGCAGTGTCAGCTCTGATCAGTCTGATCACACTGGGTTCTGAAATTATGAGATTTGAAGTGTGGTGAGAAATGTGTAGATTTTACAGTTTGTAGATTTGGTAAAAATCTGTAGTTGTTTGTAGTAATAAACAAACCTTTATTTGCTTTATGTTTTTTTTCTGAGCTTAGAGGATGCTCTTGGACCACATCTTTAGCCTTTCTCTGTATCTGAGAGGGCTATGAGTCTGCTCTGTAAAAACCGAGAGCAGGGAGTCTTCTGTTATCACTGGCCTGAGGGAGCATGAAATTGAAAACATCAGCCATCGCAAGGCTTATCATAAAAGTATGAGAATTCTAGCAATGTATGCAGGCAGGACTGGGACTAGTGTTCTGCCTGTGTGCAGAAAAGCAGATGCCTGGACAAACCAACATTTGAAAATGTATTTCTGCAGTTGTTTTTTTTTAATTGACCTTTGTTAGCACTTGACCCTTACCAGAAGCTGTGAAGAATGCTGCCTATTCCCTTGGTACTCTGTCTATGGCTGTATATTTATTTTCTTTATTAAAACCTGGACAGAGGAAAATGGACCAGATTCTACTCCATTACCCCTGCTCAACTTCATCAGTTGCATGGAGTTGTGGTGAAATAACAGCTTTTGATGGAGTACATCCCAAAGACCACTACTAACATGCGTGGCAACAGATGCTATAAAATTGCAGAGAGTAAATGTTTGGCAATTCTCCTCTAACGTGGCTACCTTGTGCCAGCAGCCTCGTGGTCCATTTCAGCCTCCCTGCTTGGGAGTGCTGCGTTTGAAGTAGAGGGAAGTCCATTTTGATATTGGTAGCACTTCCGACGTGAGGAAGGATTTGCAGAATCACAGAATTAAGGCAAAAAAACAGGTTAGCAGGGACCTCAGGAGGTCATCAGTCAGATGGGTGCAAGCTCACACCTTCATCATGCTTATCTGCAGGATGCAGTGTTAAGGTGGCTGTTGTGGGATTCACCTATTAGACATCTGCAATAGAGACCTCGCCACCTGAGCCAGCTCCCTGCACTGTATTCACAACCAGAGAAGAGAAATGGGCCTGACAAGGGTTTTGCCCCACTTTGGAGGAGCTGAGCCAGCTGTGGTTAGGTGAATCCCACCTGGGAAAGAACATCTGTGGTGTCCTTCTTGCTGCTTTATGATTGATGGTAACAGGGAAAATGACAGCATGAGAAAACTGCCTTCAGACGAAAAATTGAAAACAAAAAACAAATAAAAAGGTCTTTCATTTTTCCTTTTTTCTTTCCCTTCTGGTTGATTGGCAGCCCCGGGGCAGATGAGCCATCTGCCTTGCCTGCCCTCCAGCCTGGCCCCCGAGGAGATGCAGTCCCCCAGAATGGTGGGGAGGAAGCGAGGGCGGCCTCCGCTCCAGCCAGCACCCATCAAAATGGCTGTTCACAACCTCTACTCGGCACCAGCCAGTGCTTTGCCAGTCGTGAAGATCCCAAAGAAGAGAGGGAGAAAACCCGGGTACAAGGTAGATATATGATTTTCACACCTCCTGTTTTAATACATTTTCTCCTAGAATTTCAGGTGAAATGCAGAAAGGGAGGCAGAGTTGTGCAAACATGGGGCAGAGCAAAGCCATAAAAATAAGAGAAGATGGTTTCTTGTCTACCTGAGCTGGTGAAAAAATAGAGGGAATAGATTTTTTTTTTAAGCTTACAATTATTGTGTTTGCACTGTTTGAAAATTACTTGTCTCCCACGGTGTTGTGCAATATGGCCGCACACCTTCTGGGAAGTGTTTCTCTATCTTTGGTCACACTCTTCTTCTCTCTCACTATCGGTGATTAGAAATGAAACAATATGAAAGGAAAAGGAAAGGAATATGGGGGAGTGGGAATAAAAGGAGAAAATAAACCTGATTTCCACAGGGAGAAAAAAGGGAACAATTTACAAAGTAATGAGATTTCACTTACTAAAGAATAGGCAGTTCTGATTATTTGTTCACTCTCTTCGGGTGAAAATGATGCCCAGCTTTCAAGGTGACCTGGGTGGGGACACATGGCTAAAGAAATAAATAAATCCTGAGCACTGTAGGCCCTTTCATACCGCTGGCCAGCTGGGGGGGTCTCCCAACGTACCCCCACCCTGTGCACTCAGCACCGGCAGGAGCGAGGCCACTAATATTCCTCAGACCAGGTCAAAAGGCGGCCACAATGCTGAGGGGAGGGGAATTTATTCTGGGGTGTGAAAATGAGCTACATGGTAGTGACGGGTCTTGTTGTCAGTACATTGCTCCCTTATTCTCTCCATCTCTGTCTGCAGCCAGCTAGGGGTGTTACTGAAAAGTTGGCTGTAAAAGAACTCTCTAACACACTTGTTTGCAAGGTTAGAGGGGCACTGCACATGTTTGTGGTGCCTGTTCCTTTTCTAAGTGGGAACAGGTACAGACATGTAGTCTATTACACAAGGAGGGCAAATTGCTGACTGTTAGAAAATAATAGCTGCATAAGTTCCCGATGTCAATGCAGAAAAGTAACACGAGCACTGTGTGCACAGGGGCTGCCCCAGACTTCCCTGGAGAAGGTCTCAGCCCCAGCTGTTGCCCAGCTCTTCCCCAGGGCTCTCCCAGTATGTGGGAGGCAAAAAGGCCTCATGCACAATGCTGCTGGCTGGGCTCCAGACACAGGGAACAAATGTCTCAGCTCCTTGGGTTTGAACTTTATCTAGAGCAGGCTACCCTTATCATTGCTCTTCCCTCCTTTTCACCTCCTGCCAGACCTTCTTCCAATCCAACCTCCATCCTCTCTCCTGTCTCTTTTCCAGGCAAGCCCTCCTCACCGCTCCTCTGCATCCTATTTCCTGAATCCCCTACTCCTTCACATACCCCTGTGCAACACCTACTGCAGCAGATATCAGCACATGCTTTGCCCTCAGGTCTCTCCATGCTCTTCCTACTTCATCCATACTTCTCTCTGCTATGGGGGGCACATTTTGAAGTGCGTTTCAGCGCGTGATGAAAATAGACCTTGCATGGTTAAGAAACAGTTCCAGTGGCAGTTTCCTCTTTCTTCTGAAAACCCTAACTTTAGAAACATGTATGACACAGCAGTGGCAGCCAAGCAGAGCCAACCTGGCAGCAGGCTCAGGTGTCCCTCTTGGGGTTACCATAGAATTTTATAGTGGTAGTCCAAAGTAGAGCTGCATGTCCAGGCTAAGACTGGGACAAATACTGTACTGTTTTGTAAAATGTAGGATATAGAAATACTTAATATTTTTCACATCATTGTTAGGTTAAAACTCTGTGACAGAAACATTGTTTTACTTGAAGTGTTTGTTATTACAAGTTTATTATTTTTTATATTTACTTTTACTTTATTTCAAGTAATAATTTAAATTATATTCACTAAAGCTGGGTCACTTGTAGGCTTTTTAGTTCAAAACCATCCAAGTCTGGGATAACAATACTTTGGAGATTTGGTGAAATTGAGTCCTGGATACGATTAAATGATTTTCCAAATACCACAATGACCTTGTATACAGAGTTTCAGAAGACCACATCCCTTCTGCCCCTGCTTGTCTTGCAGATCCCCATTTCTTACAGTGAGGGGAGTACGTTCTGTTCCACTTCAAATGCACCCATCCACCTGTGAAAAAATCTTTTACCAGCCACCACATATTTGTAAGCAGAAGTGAAAAGGGAGGCTTCAATTCCCTAAAATGCTCCAGTAACATTGCACTTCAGACCTAGGTAGCTGAGCACTTGATTGCTGTTGCCCTCTTTTCTTCTGAAGGAAAGCTTTTCCCCAGGCTGAGTACGACACAAGCCTTCTCCCCATCCCCAGAGACTTAGTGGGGAGGCAACAGCACCCCTCCTTCGGCAGTGAATCTGAAATTATGCTATTTCTTGGTGAATGGTGGCGAGTAAAAAAGGCATCCATTTATAACTGATGACTTGAATTTCTGGACCTGGCACTCCTGAGCTGTGGCATCCGTGGCATCTGGCCTGGCGCTGTTTATTTGCACTATAGGATTCATGCACCGAAGCGACATTTTCTGTGAGGCGCCTTTGTATGCTGTGTGCTTAGCTGAAGTGAACCCCTCTACATCAAAAACACTTCCCCAGTGTGAGTCAACAATTATGTTTTTTGATGGGGAACTCTAGCTTGATTTAATTAGCTCACTAATTGTATGATTTTCAGATACCATGAGACTTAAATGCATTTTGAAAAATTACTCCCTGCCCAAATGGCAGACGACCAAATTCTTTATAGCAACAAGATAGCTGAATTATTACAGAACAGATGGAAAAATACTTCTGAATTTTTAGCAAACTAGGAATTTACAGCCGAGATTTAAATTTATTTTGACTGAGATATGAATAACAGACATTTTTAATCACATGCTCTTTAAAGCCAGATGACCCATTGCCTGTTTTTATAGATATTAAAGCAAATATCTGTGTCTTCTAAAAATGGCATTCTTCACATTTCACCACCAATCAAAGTCCTTTTCCTTGCTATCCTGTCTATTTTTTCACAGCTTTGGTTATAAAATTTCCTCAGCTGTTCTTCCAAAAACTGTTTGGTACCTGATGCAGAGCTATTTGCCATAAAAAGCTATATTTTCCCTAAATACAATATTCTTTCTGACTGTCTAAATCTCTAGGAAAAATTCTATTCTGGCAGCCAAGGGGGAGGTTAGTAGATGGATTGGTTTTATTTCTCTGGCTGTAAGTGAGGGGCAGCCCCAAAGAGCTGCCTAGAAAGCCCATATGAGGGAAGGCTTTGTTACAATCGTGGAAGGATTTGCATTATTAGAGGACATCTGAGCAACACCCGAGTGACAGGCACGCAGGGCAGCACTGCAGCAAAGACCACTACATCCCTCCCAGAGGGCAACAAAGCGATGACCCCATCCAAGCAGCCCAGGGCTGTTTGTTCCCCTGTGCTACCATAGCAGCTCCTGCCTGAGGAGGTGGCCCCAGCCCAGGTCGAGTGATTGGCTAGGACCTTGCAAGCTCCTGCCAGGTGGGTTGGGCAGCAAGAGTTGTCCTGCGCAAGAACATCTGTGGAGTGACAATTTCCATTACAAGGCATAGGTTCCCCTGCTGCCCTTGAAGTCACTATTAATGATGACAAATAAGCAGTCAGGATTTGGACTCACTGGGATTGAGATTGCATAGACAACCTTAAAGTGTCTTGATTATTCACCTGTCTTGTGACACAGCCTTGGATTTCAAGGTTGCATATGCTCCTCTTAAGGTTACCTGCCTCATTCACTGCAAAACACTTAGAGGATGTAGGAGACCGCATCCAGACTCCCCTGCATCCTTTGCTGTGTGGAAGAAAGGTATTGTGTGACACAAGAAGAAAAGGTAACGACTGGACTTGATGATCTTGAAGGTCTTTTCCAACCATAGCGATTCTGTGATTCTGTGACAAGGTGGGAAAGACCTTGGACTGTGTTTTGCTTTTGCCAGTAGAGTGCTGGCCCATGTCTGTCCTGGCAACTGAGTTGAGCCCTGACTAGCCCTGTGCTGACCTTCCTCACCTACAGCCAAATGCAAAGAGAACATAAGGTATAGCCAAGGACCCCAAAACATGTGCTCAGAAGCTCTGTGCTTCTCTGGTGCAGGTTTAATGGCATCTTTCTTCTCAGCCATCAGAGGCTCACAGAGCAGGACCAGGCTCACCCAGGCAGTCACTTTGGTGCACATCTGTGTGCACATCTGCAGGGGCAGGAAGTGGTTTTCTCTCCAGCAGCAAAAGCTCTTGTGGTCAGGAGGTGCCTTTGCCCTCCTAGCTGGAAGGACACAGGCCTAAGTGGGTGAGGTGGACCCCAGCCTTTTCTAGCAAATATTTTGTCAGGACAAGGGACAACTGATATATGGGAAATAGAAGCCATAAAGATGAGGACCTATGATCTAAAGTGGTTTAAGAAAGTACAGGGAAAGTTTGCATTGTGGTTCATCTTGTTTCTTTCCTATGTATTTTAGTATAAAAGCTGGCAGAGGACTTGTTCAGAAGGAAAAAAAAAGCTATTTGGGAAATTTTCTTCCCTCTCTTTCACTTTTTTTATGATGTGAGGTGACAAAAGTACCAGCTAGAGGAATCCTGACTGCTCCAAAATGGTGTGAAGATGGTAACAGGGACTCCAGATCTTAACAGGGTCCCCCCCATACACAGCCACTGTATGCTCAGACTAGCCTGCAGCCAGCATCAATGGCACAAAAGCCCACACTCTCTCTGCATCTAATGCACTGTGGCTTTGGTAAAGCAGACACATTTATTTCCTACCCTAAATCCATGATCAGCTTTCTCTGATCTCTTTTCCATGGTAGAAAGTCCATGCAAGTGTGTGGGGGCTGTTGTACATCTTGTTTTAAAGAAGCCATTGCCTTTTTTATGCATAATAAAACTTAAGACATTTGATATTCAAAAGCAGATTCAAATGCCTTTCTGTGAGGATTTCCCAAAGTTCTCTGACATATTTTCTCTGTCTCCTTTTCTCTCTCTTTTTCTTTCTTTTTCACCACTTTTTTTCTTTACTTTCACGCATACGTGCTCTCTACTGCCAAGCTCTCAGTCAGTCAGTTGGTTGATTGGGTTGGCTTTTTGATAGAGAAGAATCAGTCCAAGAAAAGACATATTTAAATGAAATACTTTGAGATTTATACTTAGTGATGTACAGGGACTACTCAGGGTTTCAGTGGCCAGAAGGTATTTAAGCCTTGTTTGCTAGTGTACTGTCTCTTGTAGTCAGGTATTGTTTTATTTTGATCTAATGAAGGCACATTGTCTGCTACCCCTAACAAAATGGCTTTTATCTGTATCCAGAGGCTGCACAGCACATACTGTCACAATTAAGTTTGTAGTAAACTGTTTGCTAAAACAGCTTCCAAGCTAGAGAGTTTACACAAGTCTTTCCCTCTGTTTATTTACGCTTGAATATAAGCCTGCCTGGCCTCCATAAGCCAGGAAACAGGTGGGGAAAGAGGACACTGTCCCACCTCTACTGGACTGATGGGGCAGCGCATCCTCAGAGAGCGTGCGAGGCTCAAGGGCTGGAGAGGGGACTTGTGGACCTGTACTTGGGACCACAGGGCTGTGAGCCGTTAAGGAGCCAACATGCCAGTGAAACAAAAGTTATGAGGTGTGCAATTTCCAAAATAGTATCTAAACAGATGTCTGCGTGTGTGAGTGCATATATATATATGTAAATATATATATACATCTCTATATAAATGTATATACTTTTATGTCTGTGTATATACTATGTACAAACACACATATGTAGATAGGTATTTATTATATGTGTATGATCAAATGCAAGCCCAGAAGCATAGAATAGGGGCTACCCAAAGCTTCATTGTGCCAGCCCACTTCATCACGGAGAAGTGAGTCATCAACATGTTGCTACAGAAAATAGCAAATCATGCTTCTTCTCACCTTCTCACATGGGATAAACCCCAAACTGGATGAGGGCCTTTATTTTTAAAACACCTTTTTCCTCCCAGTTATTTTAATTACTTGGAAAACAACTGCATTTTGCTGCTGACCCAAATCTGAGGGCAAGACAACCCTACAGAAACAGGATTACATAGGCAGGTGAGGGCTGGCACTAGCCAGGGGCCAGCTCAGAGTCCCTAGTACCCTACGGCTGCCATACAACAGGAGGTCAAAACCACAGATTTTCTAAGATTCACTTATTGAGCATTTTCTTCCTTGTTCAGGCTAAATCCAAAGGCAAGGTGAGGTGGTGGCACCATGTGAAGATAGTGCCTAGGACTTCTGAGACAGGTGGGATACAGTCTCTGCCCCAGGCATGGAACAGTGCCCTGCAGAGGATGGTGCCTGGTTGAGGAGCCAGCTTTTTCTTCCATCCAGGCCCATCATGCCCATCTTTCCACAGAGGCTGCTCTGAGGGAAACTCTAGGTTGCATAAAGGAGCAAGTTCAGGAAGTGATTGGTGGAGGTCTGGTAGGCAAAAATTACACCTATCTAACTCAGCAAAGATGGTATTTTTGTTTGTTTTGAGGGGTGCCATCCCAGCACAGGCTACTGTGCTCTGAAAGCAAGAGAGACCCTGAGTTCTCTCTTAGTGAAGCTCTTGCTGATATAAGCCAGTAACTGGGGAATGATCCAAACTCCCAAAGAGTCAATGATTAAAAACTCACTTGGAAGGCACTAAGTCCAACAGCCTTCCTTCCCCCTTCCTCAGGTTTCTGTTTTTACCGTTACTGAAACAGTGACCATTATTTTAGACAGTTGTAATCATAATAATGGAAAACATGGATCTTTATCCAAAATGACTCCTACTCTCCACCAGGACTTACTCAGGGTTTGGTTTGTAGGTAGTGGTCTGGCTTCACTTCTACCTGAAAAATACTTTGCACATTACTTCCGGCTGGAGCACAAGCTCTGAGAGAAGTAATACTCTGCACATTTAACAGGGCTAAAAATTCCTTTTCATTCTTACACCTGTCACTCATAGCATTTTTACCTTCGGCCACTGAAAACTACCACCACCAACAAAATTACCTGCCAGAAGAACAGCTTGGTGTAGTATATGTTAATATATAAACCAGCCAGCTCTATGCTTGGCTGTCTGCTTTCACCCTGCTTTCCTTCATAGAGGAAGTAAAAGCAAGACTGGTACCTTCAGGATACATCTATCACATCAGCCCTTTATAATTATGGTGACCTGATCACCACTTGACTGGTGAGATGTTGCCAGGTACTGGCAGCATAAAGATGTAGAGATATTGCACCATAAATTGTCATTGTGTTTCACTTCTCCAAGCCAGTCTGCAGGTCATGAAGATTACTGGGTGCAACAGTGCAGCAGTTTGTATTTACTACCTGGTAATAACACATTATGGACCATGGTCTGAGCTTATTTACATGGGTGTCAGCCCAAAGTAGCCTCTTGGTGCCACTGGATTTACACAAGATTAACACTGCTGTAACCAAGAGCAGAATTTGGTCCTAAATTATGATGCAGTTAAAGATCCCATGTTTCTGAGTTGCGGAGGATTGTTTACACCTACATGAAATGGGTCGTAAAATGCCATTGTGCTGATTTGCTGGAATGTTAGACCCAATTTGCTAAGGTGTAAATAACTAGCTGGTGGGCGGTATAATATTTGCATCCTGTAACTTAAGGTGTTGCTGTCTGCTGCAAATCAGGCAGGCTTCAGGCTCCTGTATCCTCCCAGGAGCAGAACGGCTTCTCCTGGCCTGGAGAAAGTGATGCAATAGCAGATTGCTAACGAGTGGGAGTTCATGGGGCTTGACATACACAGAATAAAATTGGAGTATCTTATGTGTACTTTCATTACCCAACTGGTTATTTTTTGCAGCTGAAGTCTCGTGTCCTGATGACTCCTTTAGCAATCTCTCCACCAAGAAGCACACCGGAGCCAGATATTAGTTCAATCCCCCAGGATGCAGCTACAATACCCAACTCGGCCACCCCACAGGCTCTCACAGGTACCCAGCCTCAAGTGCTCCTTGGCCAAGGGGTGCGCAGGAACCATGGGCTGGTAGTCAGATGCTGTGCCTTCCAGAACAGAAGAAGCTTATGAAAGTGGAGTGTTTGCAGATCAGACTGGTAACTGGTGACAAAGAACAGAAATGTCCTGCAAGATGATATTTTGACTACTGTGTGTCAAATTTAGTGGAGATGTTAGATCCATTCCTCATGAAATGCAGACATCTCACGAATGCTACCATTTTATACAGAACACTCACCCCATCAAACATGTTGCAATGACCACACTAAACCCCAGTGTGAACATGAAGCATCTGTTACAGCTGTGAGAAGAACAGAGGAGCCATGGTCTGACTTTAGGCAGGGCTACCAGCTCATAAAACCCAATGCCTTATCACAGCAGCAGACCTGGTCACTTCTGACTGTAGTCAGGGAAAACACAGCCTTATTCTTTTTTTTTCTTATATTACCACAAGTTAACATAGGTCAATGCTTTTAAACTGATGTAAATGAGAAGAAATTCAACAAGACAGCTGATTTACCCTGCGATTTCAGCAGAGGAATGGATTAGATAACATTAGAATCTAAACACAACACATAAATCCCATTATTTCTTAGCTGGGATGCACAGAGGTGAAGTTTTCCATCTGCTCTGGTAGCAGAATGATACTAAACGTAGAGATGATGACAATAATAATATATTTTATTCTCATTTATCCCTTCACATGCAAAGACTGCAAAGTGCTTGGCAAACATCAGCCAAGCGGTGTTTCATAGCATTGCCCTGAGAGGTGTGCCCAGGGCTGCTTTAGGAGGGGGACATGGAGACACAGTCCACCATCCCTACCAGATTGCCTGAGTGGCCACAGAGGCATTTTGAACTCTGCAGATGCAGCTCTGCACTTCCATCTGCCTGTCCCTGTGCTGCCAGCATCTTTTCTCCCAGGACCTTCCTCATGGTGCATGTAGGCTCCCACTAAAGCAGGGTTTGCAGGAAGTAGAAGCAGGCTCAAGCCAACTTTTACTTCCCTATCTGCACTCAAAGGACCATAGGGACCTCTGCTCCCCAGTGAGGGACCCAGCATGCTGCCTACAAGCTGCAGACTCTCTTATGCAGTTAAATCCTGGACAAAACTGGTGGCTTCTCATGGCAGAAGCCACATCCTGCAGATTCGGCAAGATTTGGCATGGTGGCATGCTAGGAAAGCTGCACCCTGACAGACCCCGGCAATCCCTGCACGCTGCTGCCGCTGCCTTTCCGTGCGTTATCCCTTTGTTTGTTTGGCACTTGGAAGTTGTAAAGTGCTATGTAATGATAAGTATGATTGCTATTATCTTCCTGTTTACCTAGGATATACTGCTTGGGCCCCTTCTGCTGCTCAGTGAGAGATGCGAGTAGCAGAGTGCACTGTGACAGTCGCACTAGATTTTCATTACGGTGATGCAAACTGTAAATTATTTCCAACTTTACACAGCTGTCATCATGTCCTCCACTCCGCTTGATGGTTTTTTTGTCACATATCTGATTTCTGTCAGAGGATAATGTTATATTGTCTGAAAGATGACAGCTCGAGCACACTCAGCCAGCTATTATAATATGTCTCACTTTAGCCTGACTTTAGGCTGTCTCTTAGTCGCCCTTAGTTACCACAGTATTATCTCTGCTTTCTCCACGATGCAGTTAGTCTCAGCCAAGCTTAAAATAAGTTCATGCTAACTAGAGGAGAACCCTGATTTTTTGGCTATTGCTGGCAGGCCTGATGCCATGTAGAAAAACTGCCTTTATAGGCAACAGGATATGAGAAGAGGCATGCAGGGCTTGGCTATGCAGAGGCTAAGGCACCCCTCGCAGAGCCCCTGCACGACACAGTTGTGCAGCTGTGGTCCCAAATGGGGATTTAAGACTGCACGGGATGTATAGTTTCCCCTGAGGCGGTGCAGTTTGCAGAGTGCTGGGTGAGACATGGATGGTCTGGAAGCTCTCAAAGGACCAGAGCCTCTGCCATCGCATAGTGTGGCTCAATGCAGCATAACCCTCCCAGAAATTGCAGTTGCACTGAGGTCAGAAGCAGCAAGGAATCAAAGTCTTCCAAAACTCAGAGCAATGCTTCTCAGGGGGTCTTTCAATGAACCAGTCTAAAACACATAAAGAAAAAAAAATAACAAACCACACCTCAGGCTAGACTTTACACTTTGCTGTAAGGTCAAACCTGCTAGTCACTGTCCTGTATTCTCCAGGCATTTTTTCTGGTCACCAGCTGCATGGACATCGTAGTCTGCAAGAGAGCAGATCCCAGGCACACACAGGAGCTTCCTTAGCTGCACATAGCTTATCCTCACCTGTGACACCAAGCAAGGCCTAAACTCCCCACACGACTTGATGATCTTAAAGGTCTTTTCCAAACATAGTGATTCCATGATGCTCTATCTCAGCTCACTTCACTTAGGCAATGGGTGATCAGTGCAAGGAAGCCTGGCTGTGCCGTCACAAAGGGCAGCAAATAGAAATGTATAAAGCTAGCATTTGCTAGGATGCTCTCAGGGTCATTTTTTAATAACCCTGTTGGGATTTTGTGTCTACAGTCTGCATTTATGTCAACAAGCAAGCGAACATGGGGCCGTACCTTGACAGAAACAAAGTGCAGCAGCTCCCAGAGCACTTTGGGCCTGAGAGACCATCAGTGGCCCTACAGCAGGCTGTCCAGTCCTGCATCGACTGCGCGCTCCAGCAAAAGGCTGTCTTCTCACTCATCAAGCAGGGCTATGGAGGCGAGATGGTGTCAGGTAAAGCCTTTTTTTTTTTGTAAGGGCTTTTTGGCCAGTTGGGAAGTGCTTGAAATCTCAACCTGATGCCCAGCCCTGACCACCCTAGCTGTCCCATTCACATCAGCAGGCTGGCAATCAGCTTTGAACATCACTTACACCTTTGTAAAATGAGCTGCTGCAGGAATTACCTTGGTGTCAGATGAAAGTATACTGGTAGTGAGTGTTGCAGCGGTGACTGAGGGGAGAAACAGGTCTAGCTCCAGAGTCCTTCACTTAGCCCTCTTTGAAACAGTGCTGAAGCCAGGCCTGTGAGCTGAGTTTTTCACACAGCCATACAAGGTTGAACAGCATTGTAAGCCTGCTTCATGCCACACATTGCCATCACTTGTTTCTCTAAAGAAAATCTTGCACAGAGTTCAGCTGCTGGTGTGCCCGATGCCTCTAGCTGATGAGCCAAATCTGCTCCCAGCTGTAGGAATTGCAAAAGTCCTGTGGCAATTCCCCATACAGCAGAACTATATAGATATATCAGAGAGAATCAGAGATCAGAGAGTACTTCCCAGGAGTTCCTCATCCTGCTGCACTGATACTTCTTGATGTTTCCTGATGAGTCTCCCATGTCCCATGCTGAATGCCCTGGCCTAACTCTCAGACTGAATGTGAACTTTTAATCACAGCAAGAGTTTTGTGTCACAACATTTTTCTAGCTCACGGGGATGCATTGGGAATGAAACAACAATGGGAACATAGGAATGTCACTCTCCAACGAGCTGCCATGGATGAGTCAGTCACTAACATGAAGCCAAGGACTGTAAGTCCAACCAGTTTTGCAGGGACCACAGCAGCTCAGCCGTGCCATTGGAATAATCTTCTGTGGGAGCCCAGACTCTGACCCTATGTGCAGCATATAAGACCTGCTTCTTCTCTCTTCTCTAGCTTTCTTTAATCACAGGTGTGTCTTCCCTAAGGGCCATCAGAAATGAATGATCCATATTTGTTCACAGAAATGCAAGACTGAAGCAATTTAGTGCAAAGATTAATTTTTGCCTGGTTCTGTGCTGTGTATATGATTTTCATTACAAACAGGAGAGTCATGTTGTACACCAAGCCTGCCAAATGCCCTCGTCTCAGCTTCTCTGAGAAGGAGGAGCTGGTTCAGCTTCATGTATCTGAACTAAAAGCACCTGGTCAACACTGCTTCCAACTTCATGCCTCTTCTAACCATTGAGAAGGGAGGAATGGCCTCCTAGTCATGATGTGACTCTGAAATTGCAGCTCATTCCCAGCCCAGCAGCAGTGCAGACAGCATAGGCTTTCCAATCTTCCCATGGTTTGTCTCACAGATGCTCATGTGGCTGTGGAGCATGATCCCTTACAGCAGCTCAGGCCAGCGGGAAATCTCTGAAGTTATCCAAGTGTCCTAGTTTGAGTACACCTAAAGATTATAAGCCTAACATTTTAATTTATACTTGTCAGTAGTGACTGGAGGCTGTAGGACTAGAAAAAACCCTCCAGATGGTGGAGTTAAGGCAGCCATATCATGTAGTCCTCCCTGCAAACCTGTTGACAGCTAAATGTGTCCTGCTACAGTTGATCCTGGTGAGCCTGTTGTGACACCTCCACCTCTCTCATGTCCAGGACCTATGCTCTTTTTGATTCCTGCCTAAATAAATTCACTGACAGCTTTGTCCAAGAATTTTAATTGCTCTGCTCTCACCCTTGAGTTCAATCTTAGATGTATTTCCAGAGTGCAGTCCTCATCTTGCTAGCCCGAAACATAGTTTCTTTCATATCCTCTCTGCATGGTGATGAAGATCACTGGATTAGTGAAAGAAGTGCAAGTGTCTTACCACAGCCCCACAGAGCAGAGATGGTGATGGCTGCAGTGCCACAGGGAAAGTTTCTGTTCCCTGAACATCACTGTGGCCTGCTTGTGCACCTCTTCAAGTATGAATTCACCTTTCTTGAGCCTGGATGACCAAGATGATGCCCATCGGTCCAGCTCAGGTTTTACCAGGACTTTATATAGTGGAATAGACATTCCTTTGTCTCTCCTGGAAATACGTTGCTCCATACCCCCTTGAAATATATCTGACTTTCATCCCTGTGTCAGCTTGGTGGCTCACGGTCATCTGGTGAGCCTGTCCCATCATTTCTCCTCCCATCAGGTCATGTTGACTCTCCTCAAAAAATTTAAGGATTGCCACATACTTTCCAGTAATTTTTGCACCCATTTTTATGTATGCAGAGCTCAAGATTAGCCAGTCCTTTCTGTGTAATCTCCCAGTCCTCTTCTCCATTGATAATGCCTCCTAGCTTACAGCATCCACAAAAATATTTTTGTGCCAGCAGGGATTACTGCTGGTTCCTCTCCAGTGCTTGAGGTCTCCTGCCAGCAGAGCCTGTTGTTGTCTCCTGACTCACCTTTCATACACAGTTATTTCCAGTTTAATGGAAGATTTCTCATACTTTACTGAATTCCAGACAGACCACAAGTTCCAACCTTCCCTTGACTAGAAATGCAATTGATTTAAATAAATAAGGATTCATGATGAAGCTGGTAGCCCTCTCTTCTGTACAACCCTGGTACCTTTTATTCATTCAGAGCCATGTCTTTAATTCTTGTCTCCCCATTATCTTTGAAAACCTTGAGTACTGCTGAAGTCAACCTAATAGCCCATCACTGGCAGATCACTTTCATTCCCCTTCCTTAGACCAGGGTATCATAATTGCCTTCTTCCAATCACACAATACAGTTTTCAGTTGGATGCATATATTAGAAATCCTCGCACTGCTGGCCATGCCACTCGGTATCTCTCAGCACTCCAGAGGGAAGGTGATCTGGGTCACATAAAGTCAGCTCCTGAAGTTCCTCCAGTTTGTTCTGTACTTCAGGTGGGGTAATGATGTAAAATACTTCAAGACATACAAATACTTGTGTGAAATCTTTCCTCTGCTCTCATTTTTCCTCCTGCCATGCATCTCCAAGTATTGATTTGCTCCTGCTTGCTTTCCAGTTTCAGCTTCTTTTGAAGGTAAGCAGCATCTCCTGAGCCTGCTAGTAGTGAACAGCATTGGGTATGTCCTGCGCTTCCTGAAGAAGCTCTGTCGCAGCCTCTTGTGTGACAATCTCTTCAGCAACCAGCCTTTCCAGCAGTACAACACCGTGTCAGAAAGCCCAGAAGTGTATGAAAACAGACGGATGGAGGCAGGTAGGCTGCTTGATCAGCTTGGGATCAAGATTTAATAGAGCTGAAGAAATTACTGTCCTTTTTTGGTCCTGTACTGTATATGCTAGAGAACTGCAGGTCTCTGTGGGATTTTTCCAAAGAGAGGAAGTGGGCTGATTTGCAGTATTTTTCCCAGTGGCTATAGAGGAGGCTTTTGGGTGAGAACCACCATGCCGAGGAGCCCCAAGGAGTCATAGGGAGAATTTTAAAAATTTATTTTATATCCCTTTTTTCTTCTCTCTCTTTTCTCAAGAAAACCAGGCTCGTGTGATCCCATTGTCATAGTTTCTTTCATTTCTCTCCCATAACTTTTGGCCTCCTCAAGCATACCTAGTCATGGGGTAAAAGCCTCAAAGGGATTAAGTTCCTTCAAGTTTCAGGCAGACAGAAAGGTAGAGGTGAAACTTCTCTCTCCATCCAACTCAACCACCATATTAGACAACAAAAGATCCCCACTGACTGCCAAGCCTCGTGCACTGCCTTGGCTCATTTACTTCAGAGAGTGGTGGGAGGCCAGGTGAGCCTGTGGATCCCAGCTCACATTTTGGTGACGCTGCAGCATGAATAGGAAATCACCACTGTAACGGGAATGCTCTGACCTGGCACTGCCCCAGCATGTTGCTATCTGTGTTCTTCCCTGCTTGCACACTGCTCATTTGAAGGATCACCTGCAAAGCAGCACGGTTTGCCTTCACTTGAGAGGACCTCTTACTGGGCAAGGGGAGTGAGCCACATTCAGCAGTGCAGTTGTGGATCAGTGCCATTAGCATAAATCTAAGGTAACGTTATTAGCTGTAGTGCACTCAGCCTGGATCCCAATCTGTCACCTCCGTCCACAAGTGTAAAGCTAAACGAGAGTTGTGACGGCTAAGGAGTCTGCTTTGCTACTTGCAGGAGCTTTTCTCCTAGCTTAAAATGTCTGTAGGCACCAGCAAGGTCCCTGCCTTAGTGCTTGACTGTGTGGGGTGAAGCCTGGAGGGGCTGTGGCATGGGGCAGATGCACCCAAGGATGGTGGTGGTTCAGAGAGGCACCTGCTCCGAGCAGCACTAGGTTCCCAGGTTGATGGCATGCCTGAGCTTCCTTCTTGCCCACACCCCAGTGTGCTGGGATGGGGTGCTGGCCTCTGACAGCCCTTGTGGTGTTGGAACATACCTGCAGCCCCCATCTGCAGTCAGTGGGCAAAAAGCTGCTCTGCAACTCTAGTATGGACATTGCAAAAGTTAGTTTAGAAAAAAAGAAAGATGCAAAGTTATGGCCTTGAACCTCCACTTCACCTGCAGGCTTCCTCCTGAATTAAATTATGTTTCCTTCTCTTTTATTAACAGCACTGTGGGTGTTTGGGGAGCACACTGTCCCTTAAGCATTCAGTTTAATGGCAGATACATGCTGGCAGCTGAGAGAAAGGTGTTTTAGTGTCCACAATTACAATCCATGAATCGCTTGTTTGCCAGGAAGACCCCGAGTGTGTGCTTTGCACACCAGAGCTGGGAGTGGGCTCTGCACACAGTGCAGAAATTGCCTTTTTGTGCAAAGATATCCAGCTGCCACTCTTACACACAGTGGACAAAAGGCAGGATCCCAAACGGAAAAGCAGTATTTTTTTTCTTCTGGACTAGAACATTTGCAGCAATCTGAATGTTTCTGAGAGGTCAAGGGATTTCTGTAGCACTACGTGAGTGCAGCCCAGGAGGCCTGGCATTTTCATTTGCATTTGCATTTTAATTTGCATGTACATTTGCATTTACTTTTGCGAAGCAAGGCTGTATGTGATGGAAGACAACTCCACAACTGAAGTTTATACCGTAGCTGTTACACTTTGAGCATATCCTTCCCTCCATAATTTCAATGCAGATGTTCCTGACATCATTCTCACTGACTCTGCCCAGCCACTGAGGAAGAGGCAAAAATAGTATTTTGCCCCAGACCAGGCAGGAGACATGGATGTAGGGAAGGCTTCTCTTCCTCAGATGTCCCACTGCTCAGGAGGCAATTAATAGCCTCCCTGGAGGCAGCCTGGGCTAGTCAGAGCTAGTGCTGGCCCGGGCTCTCCTCTCTGCCTGGGAGAAGGATGGGAGAAGAGGCAGTGGCTCTTGAGGTTTTTACACCTTCATCACCAGCAGCACTGTGGTACAGTGAAGAATGTGAGCTATGAAATAGCTGAGGGCAGTGGTTATACACAGAATTAAAACTGCTCTACCAGGCTCCAGCTTGCTCACCTGGGGGTCTGATAGCCACTGACCTGCTAGGCAGAGAGCCTTAGCATGGCTCAGTGTGACCTGCAGAGATTTGGGTGCTTCCCTGTTGAAGTGGGGATGCAGGAGAGGTGATGGATTTCCCACGTAGTCCCACAGTGAGGGAGGCTGTGAGGTTTCCAGAGCAGCTGGCTACTTAGGTGGCTCTCTGAGCTGGCAGCCTCAAAAGCGGACTCTCCTTCCACCAAAGATTACGAGAAATATGGTGAGACAGGATTTTAAGACACTTTCAGCACTCTCCTGACCACTGACATGGTGTACCAAATTTGGTGAATCCGGGTTGCTCTGCCAAAGCATGTCCATGGGCCTGGAGGTAGCTGGGGGTGGCTTACCAGCTTCATCAGCTTCATCAGTCTGCATCACTGTGGGCCCCAGGATGCAGGCTGGAGATCTGGGGGTTGGTTGCAGTGCAGCCAGGTAGTTGTTTGGAAAGCCCAGCTACAAGATTACTGCTTGGGCCCAGAGCACATGTGAACGCACAGAAGGTGAAATTAACTCTACCACATAAAGCCCTTGAAATGGGGAATTTTGGAGATGGGAAAAGCTGCCTCTTTTCCAGGGCAACTTGTGCCCAACTCGGAGCTGTCTCTCTGTGGCTATGAGGCAGAGGAACCAGAACTAGAGTGACAGCCTTGCACCCTTCATGCTGTGCTCAGCTGGAGCCAGGCAGGTACATAATATTCCCTTTCATCATGTCAGGCTGTATTCAACAACTCCACTTGCACCAGTGGAATAACTCCAGTTTTAGTCACTGTGGCTTAGCCACTTAGTCTATGCTTAATACTGCATTGCCTAAATCTCCTTCCATCAGGGAGCCTCTGCAGCAAGGTCAGCACAGGGGACATCTCTGCTACACAGAAGAGAGAAGGGGTTTCCCTGTAGTGGCAATAATGAGGACAGCAGGAGCTCTTCTCGAAGACAGGTCTGCGAGGGTGCCTACTGGGATAAAGCTTGCATGGAAAGAGCCGGGCCATAATAAAGCACTGCAGGAAGCCATGCAAAGCAGCCACATTTTTCATTGTTTCTGTTCTCCAACTCGTAATCGAGATGTTCTTTCTCTTAAAATCATGTGCTTTTCAGGCCTGTGTACCAATGAATGTAACACATGTATTGACTTTAGTGTAGTTACTCTTGATTTACGCTAGCAGAAGTGAGAGGGGAAGCCGGCATCGTGTCCAGTCATATTAATCCACTTACACCATATGCAAGTTACCTTTTAACCTTGCCCCAAAGCACATGCCCCTAAGCCATCATTCACCTGTGCTTACAGCACACTGCCAGATGCTAATGGCTGCGTACAGGCCAGGTGGGATTTGTTGATGTATGCATGCATCACTTAGAACAATGTTCTGCACGTCTAAGAAGTATGCACTCCCTGGGCTGTACCCAGCACTGGCAATGAGCCTTGCTGGCCATGCATTACCCTCCCCACACCTGAGCCCCCACGCTGTGCCCACCCTGCCAAAGCCTCTCGTACCAGCAGCCAGCAGCCCTGCACATGGAGCAAGGGTCCCTCTCCAGACCCCCCCCAACTTACAGTGGCTTCACTGCCATATCTTGGCACATCTCAGGGTATACCCCATGGCTTTTTCTCAGCTATGAGGGGAATTTCTGGCTTATGAGATCAATTTGTGGGGAGCAGCTGTGGGATGGCTCTCTGGACTTCACCTGGGAAGTGTCCAACTTCAGGTCTGCATTGCAGCAAATTCTGAGATGTTACCTGTCCTCACAGCACCTAGGTTCAAAACACCCCTGAACCCGCATCCCAAAATTTTCTGTAAGAGTAGTAGTGCAGCTTGAACTAAAATGATAGCAAGATCTGTGTGAACTCTTCAGAAAATGCTGTGAAGTGTGCCAGGGGCTACATGGATGGGAAGCCAAGACAGGTGCTGTGAAGTGCCTCCATCCACACCCTCTGCGCTCAGCATTCATTAGTCCTCCCATGCTGAGCTAATAGAGGCTTGGATGTGAGAAGAGAAAGGGACATTTTGGAAACACCTACATACTATTAATATGCACCTATGCAATGTTAGATTGTTATTTTTCAGAGGTAAGCATGTTTGCTGTAAAACTTCTTGCCAACACGAAGCCAGGCACAGGAGTTGAAGTAGTTTCTCTTATGTAGGCAGCATTGAACTTGATAAGCATCTTCTTCTTTCTCCTTTCAGCCTATCCTTTCCTTGCTCTTTCTGCCCTGAACCTTGAATTTGGGTTATTCTGTGCTATTAAACAATTGCTGTTCTCCATGCAGACCTTGGCTGCATACTGTAGCTGCAGCAAATCTTTATGCAAGGACTCCTGTGAACCCCCATCAGAGTGTGTCACGGTCCGGGCACGCAAGCGTTCGTACCACCTCCCAAAGACGAAAGGGGATCAAGGGCGAAATGAGAAAAGAGAACTTCCCATCAACTCATAGGCACATGCAGATGTTGAGAGAGTGTTTAATAGGCTTATTACCAGATATATTTGCATAAACCGTATCTACTGGATAGAGGTACCACAATATGCCACACTCACCCACTCACTCCCAGGAAGGTCTGCAAATAAAGTCCTCAGCCTTGCTTCTTTCTCCACAGCCAGTTCAAACTTGTATGTGTAGACACCATATGGTGTCCCCTACCACTGTCCACAGGGGAGAAACACCTCTTCTTGTGACAGTGGCTGGAGGTAGGGCCCTATACGGAGCACAAGCACAGCAAGAGGTAGAGGTACCTATGGTAGATCAGTGCCTCTGTACATAGGAAGGTGGGCTCTTCCTATCTACAAGCACTTGAAAAGTTGGTATGAGAAGTGATACAGTAATCCACCATGTGAGTGTGATGAGTAGGCAAGACACTAGACCCGGAGCTGGATGTTGTCGGAGACTTTCCCACTGATTCTGTGGGCAAGTCACTATCCCTGCTTTGCCTTTATTGGAGCATCTGTCTAAGCAGGGCAATAATTCTTACCACTATGTGCAAAGTCTTTCTAAAACAGCTAGGGAAAAACAAATAGAAAACTACATATTATTGCAATCAATATTTTCTGTTCCAAGCACCAAATAAACAGCAGCTTAGAAATTTCAAACCCTGAGAGGGCAAGAAAAATGTTGGTTTGCCCCTTTCTAGTACCTTGGTTTGTTTCATCTTGTCTTGTTGCATGCTATGAGGAACAGTGCTCCTGGCTTCTCAGCACACTCAGAATAAATGGCTTTTACAGCTATCAATAGCTTCGGCTCTCTTCAGCATTTAATTACCTGCAAAGGCCATTTATTGCCTCATATATTCCTCTACCATGAACATTATCCTTTAAACAATAAATAAAATATTAAGGTCACTCTAAAGAGGGAGCAGAGGAACTGAACAAGCCATCCAGCCACAGCAAAGTCTAATATAAAAAGTTTGTCTGGCCTTTTGGGCATTTGAATTGATGGCAGAGCCTGCAGTAGAGCAGAGAAAGGGTTGGATGGCTGCAGGCATTTCTTCCTCCCTTCCTTCTACACGTGCATAAGTCTGTGCATCCATCAGCAGGCTGGGTGCTTCCTCCCTCTCCAGACCTGATCCAGCCAGCTGCAGGGCAGGGCATCCCACCAAGGACCCCCACGCTGAGGTCCTGCCCTGAAGTGCCATCCCCAGGACTGGCTTCCTGAAACAAGGTGTCCAGGGTGGTAACTCTGTGGTGGAGCAGAAAGAGGGCCAACTGCAGTTGGAGCTGCATGTTGTCAGTCAGAAACCTGTGGACGGACAGGAACAGTTTAGGATGATACAGGAGAGAGGAAGCAAAAGCAGGAGGGTGGAAGAAAAGAGACAGTTAGGCAATGCTCCTGTGGAGGGGTTTCATGCGGGCTGTAGCAGAGGCTTTAGCATTCAGGCCCTTTAAACCTAGACCAGAAAAAAGTAATAGAATATACACTAAGGGGCAAATCCTTGCAGGAAGAAAAACAAGAGACAGATAGGAGAGGTGAAATTCACCTGTGATATATTTTGCCTGAACTCTGCAGAATTGTCAGAATTGGATATATTGACCCGTCTGACCTTTAAGCTGTGTGATTACTGTTTGCTAACCTCTAAATGAAGAGTCCCTTTCTGTTCCTTTCAGTTTATGAAATTATATCTCCTTGTTGATGCTAAGCAATGAAGCTATAAGCAGACATCCCTCCAGCAGTCAGCCCAAGGGAAATCCTACTTCCTACATTCTGCCAGGCTGTTTTACCTCCGTGGTCTTGGGGGGGTGCAAGAAAACCTATCCCTTCTGAAAAACTACCCCCCCAGATGGGTAGGCTCTACTCCCAGTAGTGGATGAGGGGAAGCCCAAAGGCCCTTCTGTCCTTCAGCCCAAGATGAGCTCAGAGCAATGGCAGAGGCACAAGCCATGCTGGAGATTGCCTGGGCTGTAGCCACAGAGGTTAGAAGAGAGAGCTAGGTAAATCATTTTACTGTAACTCTGTTTCAGATTCAGTTTTAGCTGGTTAAGACTTTTCCACAGAGCTACATGATTCCTTTGGGAGATATCTGAAGTTAGGAGTCTGGGCTTTGATTTTAAATAGCTTAAAGTTGAAACGGGAATTTCCATTCCTAAACTTTAAAAATATGGTTACAAATACCCGTGATCTAATATACCCATACTTCAGGCAGTTATATCAGCAAGCCACAGGCCAGAACTGATTAGAAGACCAGAAGTCTCTCCCTCCTTTATCTGTCTTTATCTACCTTCTGTTTCTCTCTATCCTTTTCCAGTTCACTACAAAATAAATGGAATACCACACACAGTGGCATTTCCAGTTCCATGGAAATAAAGCATCCATTTTTTTCTTCAAAACTCTTGGCCCCTGTTTAATCAACAGTGCTCCCTAGCTCCTTAGGATTTACTTGTTTGCAGTAGTTATACAAAGTACAACAAAGTGCCTTTCAGAAAGTAGTAATACACAGCATCTCCCTGAAGAACATTCATCTGCTGGTAAAACGAGTGCAGCGCAGGAGATTAAAGCAATTAAGAGAGTAATAGAAGCAAACTGTTGGCAGCTATGTACAGTTTGGTGTTTGTGCTGGGACGGTGCTGGCTGGGACAGCAATGAGAAAGGTAAGGGTGCAAGGTGAGGAGTTGCACTACCAGCAGCTGGGCAGGAGAAATACGTCTCCATCTCTCATGGAAAATAAGCTGCAAATGGAGGTTTGGGGAATCAGGTACTTTATGATGGGTTTCTTCATGGAAGAGGTAAGGTTACAGAAGTGATTTAAACAAAAAGGTGCCAGCAAGTGGCTTGCTAGGCTTCAGCAGGGAGGCCAAAGTTAAGGAAAATGTAGTGAGGCTGGAAGTGAGTCCTAGGACAGGGTCCTGGGGCAAGCCCAGCTTCCTGGCAGCATGGCAGAGTGCGGCACACTGGCGTGAAAGAAAGCTGGCTCTGTGGGATCATGGGGAGAGGAGGGGATAAAAAGACCCTAGAAAGGAGAATTGGTGAGTTCCTAGCTGCTGAGACTGAGATTGGCCAGGAACATCAGAAGCAGCAGTGGAGAAGGCAGGAAAAGAAAAATTTGTGAACGGGAACTAAAGCTTTAGGGCCTAGCTATGCTGTATTTATATGGCAAAATAAACCTCAGAAGAAATATCAGAAAGTCCAGCTGAGCTGCAGTACTGGGCAGGGAGAAATAAAGCAAAGACTGTATAAAAGATCTCATATCTACACATGCACAGGCTCATATTTTATATGTGCACTACCTAATTTCTGGACGATATTATTAGTTATTAATGGGTGAATACAAATTATTTTGCAGCTATTGCACTTTGCTCTAGACATTTCACTTCTTGTGTCTCAAATTATTTGTTTTTCAAACAAAAAATTGCTGTTAAATATTTTAAGCCTGTACTAAGCAATATAATTCAAGGAGATTCATCATGGTGGTAGCAGAACAGAAACGCAGCAAGTACTTCAGCTGCAGAGAATCCCAGTACATAATGCCTTGAAATTTTCAAACAACACAGTAATTTTCATCTAGTCTATTCTATATACAGTTTTTATAAGCATACAGAGTACATTATAAACTACCTGGATAAAAAAGCCCCTCTAGGTACTGCTAGAAGCCGGAGACAGAAAAGATCGATCGTAGCCTCTCCCATCTTCCTCTGCCAGTGCAGAACTATTGCTGCACTAAGACACAAAACTATACAACCCCAATAAATCTCCTTTTCATGATGTACACTTTGGTGTAATATAAAGGCAAGAGAATGGGGAAGCAGGTCTGAAATCTGGAGGAAGAGACCAAAGGAAGAATTTTTCTAAAGGCTGGATCCTTATGTCATTGAAATTCCTTTGCCTTCACTCATGGCTCTGCAGTGCTTAAAAAAATTGCCTATGCTGTTAGATAGAACTAAAACCTCTCCATTGCAACACGACATTTATTGAATCATCCCCAAGTACTTAAAAGAATCCTCTATGGGTTATTTATACACACAAGCACCTTCTATTATTAAATCTAATATATTTGTCAGCAGCTAGCTTGTGAATTTACTCTACCTTTCTACTCAGTTTGGACAATAAAACTGTGTTGATCTGTTCCCAGCCAGTTTCATTCCCTGGTTCTACTGCGTTAAACACAATGTGGCTGTTGTCTGGGCTGCAAACACTCAAGGGAAATCGTTTAAATAATGAAAAAAAATTGCATATGCTGAAGTCCTTGTAATCAGGACAACATTGGATTTTGGAAAATTCTCTAAAATATTTAGGTTCTTGATGTTGACTGACTGGCAGTCTCTTTAGGGGATTCGGCATTTCAGTTACTGCAAAATATTTTTTAGCAGCTAGGACACAGCGAGATGATACATGGTACAGTAAAGCCTCAGACTAAACCCTGGAGAATTCACTGCAGGTTTTATCTCCACAGTGTGACCATGGTTTCGGTGTTCATAATATCTACATTCAGTAGTGGATGTGGCTTATTTACATTTTGCTGTTCTGACTGACTAGTACCCCCCCTTCTTCTCCCCTGCGGATGCAATTGTGTGCTCCTATAACCCATGCAAGATTTATCCCGCAGACCTAAAACCGCAGGCGTGACAGCCCTGAATGGCTGTTGGTGGATGCCCTGGGCTGCCTGCTCACTTGCTGCCTCTCTGCAGCAGCGTCAGGGATGCTGTGGCTCCTCGGGGACATGTCTCTGTGCCACTTCGCCTTGGCAAGCAGCAAGTACCTCGGCTCTGTTGCCACGAACCAGATGTCGCTCCCTGTAACGCTTTCCTTGTCCAGCCAAACTGTGGCAGCCATGGGCACCAGCCATATGGGGTGCAGATGCATGCACCAGAAAGTGGTGTTGATATGGTGTAGAAATGTCTGCTAAGGGGTGACATCACTTTTTCATGGTGCTGCATGTCTGGACAGGCAGTGGAGCTAAAAGGAATGGGGCGGCGGTGTAATCCCAGAGTCAATCACAGCTGGCAGAGTTGGAAAATCTTAATCCATCATATGAAACTCTTATCTTTAGATAGGTGTGTGCAGGCTCAAGCTATAAGGAAGATAAAGTCCATGATCTGTTTCTGACTGGACAGAAATGTGTGAGGCTGTTTGACAGACAAAGTTATTTTTTAATCTTTTAAGAGTTTATGTTAAAACAGAAGATAGCAGTTCAGAATCAAGACATATATTTCACACTCTTAAATACTGCTCAGATCTTTCTGCTCTCTTTCTCTCTGGCTTACACTAGATCAAGCTGATGGTTAAACTCACCTGAAGTACTTCCTTCAGCATTTCTGCACTTTCTTTTTTTGCATTTCCCTACTTTTATTTTTCCTTCCATGAAGGCTGAGATGGAGGGTTTTCAACCTCCATAGCTGCTTAAAACTGTCCCCTCCCATACCTCACCTCACTGCCACCCAGACATTGCAAATACCATCCTGGTGCAGGGGGCTGGAGACAAGCTCAGGAATTATAAAATACAGGCAAAGATAAAACTGTACAAGGAGTCTCATGATAGGATTTTGACATTGTGGTGGGCTCTTCTCACAGTGACTGGGAGATGAGAAAAGGCTGGCCCTGGCTGGGGGAGAGGAGAGGTCTGAGAAAGGTATGATATCATGCTGTTTAAAATATGGAGTTCACATCTGGTCAACCCATTATAGAAAATATATAGTAGCACTTAAAAATGTACAGGGAAGGGTCAGAGGGCAAAGCCCATCACTAAACAATATAAGGAATAGGAGACAACATAAAAAAAGAAGAGTGGGGGCAGAGAAAGAAGGAGAGAAAGAGAGAGAAAGAAAGAGAGAAAGAAAGAAAGAGAGAAAGAGAGAAAGAAAGAGAGGAAGAAAGAGAGAAAGAATGAGAAAGAAAGAAAGAGAGAAAGAAAGAGAGGAAGAAAGAGAGAAAGAATGAGAAAGAAAGAAAGAGAGAAAGAGAGAAAGAAAGAAAGAAGGAAAGAAAGAAAGAAAGGGAGGAAGGAAGGGAGAGAGGGAGGGAGGGAGGGAGAGAAGGAGGGAGGGAGGAAGGAAGGAAATGAAATCTATACTGACTGTGAGGAAAAGAAGTTAATGAGGAATTTAATTAGAGCAAATACAAATGATCAAGCATTGCAGGTGGTAGATTAAAACATTATGAAATGACACAAAAGTTTTGGCCTAGAAGGATGGGTGGTTGCCCCAGGAAGCTAACTGTGTGTAAAAGAGGTCCTGCCTGGTCTGGGCATCAGTGTCTGGTATGCTCAGTGGTGGGGGTGTGGGTTTCCATTGGTGCCCTATGCAACCTTCACCCAGATGCAGCCACTCCATGGCTGTGCAGAACATGTCCTGTTAACTGGCAATTGGGACCCTAGTCCCAGTTCACTGTCCTGACCTTGGGCTCTGCTGTCCAAGCAGCAATCTGGGGACAAAGCCAGAAAAAGGCATGAAGGGAAAGGTGGATGAATGAATATGTGAGATGGATGGAAGGGGAACACCCTGGAGAAGAAATGGATATTCAGGTCAGTAGTGTTGGAGGAGGGAAAATAGAAAAGAGAAATAGGAAAACAGCTGGCAAAATGGGAAAAGAGTGATGCTGTTGATGTGGGAAAGCAGCATTAGAGCAAGGTCAAGATGGTGGAAATATGATGTAAGAAGCAGTAGGAATAGATGATGGGGAAGAACAGAGGAAGGAACAGACAGAGGATATAGGAGAGGGGAGCCTGAGACAGGTCAGTGGAGAGTGAGATGTAACA
This sequence comes from Coracias cyanogaster, assembly GCA_033124195.1. NCBI lineage: Eukaryota > Metazoa > Chordata > Aves > Coraciiformes > Coraciidae > Coracias > Coracias cyanogaster. Next base: position 16,439 of record JAVSBS010018659.1, on the reverse strand, counting down.
CAAGAACTTATGTGGGAGCAGCAGCAGGTGAAAAAACCACAGAAAATGTGTTTGGCCTGGGAGGAGAGAAGAGAAGGCAGAAAAAGCTTTTACGTATAGGTGAGATTTTAGCAGAGAAAGTTTGTTTGTTTGTTTGTTTGTTTGTTTGAAGATAAAGAATACAAAGTGAGACATTAGATCTGCTCAAGAAAAGGTCAGCTAAGGATCATCTTTCCTGGGTTTGCACTCCTCTTCATTTCCTGCTTGACTTGAAATTGATTTTCATGTTTTCCTAATGCACAACCAGAGGCATAATTTTTTTGTCTTTCTGGAGTGTCTCAATTCCCAGATGCTACCACAGGTCCATTGTATGTATTCTGCACTCACACATGAAGTATACATCCATGTGACACACTGTAGTTCATAGAGATACTCCTGAGGCAAGGGACATAACATGTTACAGAGGTGAGAGATGAAAGAAGTATTTTTCTTCATCTTAATGGAGAGCGGGGATCTAGAGATGAAGGATAACCTGACCAAGATCACTCCAGAGGTCTGCAGCAGAGCCGGGATGTGAGTTGCAGGTTCTCAGGCTGTTCTAACTCTCAGCAGACTTGTCTTCAGGAATGTGAACCACACAAGTTGCCATTTTATGTGCATTTTAAATTGGGAAAGCAGTTGGGTTTTTTCTTTCCTCCTTTGCTGCATTTTAAGGTGTGCTAGATGTAATAGCCTTGGGCTCTTCAATCCAGTTGCCTGTGGACTGTTCATGGAAAGAAATACATTGCCAAAACGGCTTTAGTATCTCAGGGTGGGAAACAGCTGTATTGGAGACTATGGTGATCAAAGCAAAGGCTTGAAGCAGCTTTCTCATAAATCCTACTTTAAAATATGGTGTACTAATTTCTCACTGGTCTGTGCCCTTCTGCTGACTACCTAGAAAATAAAATGCAGTAGTGTGACAGAATACAGAAGGGCTAAGCTACAGATTTATGAAACTGCTGCATTTTAAACCTCAACAGAGAGTTATGTTTTCTTCTAGCGTCTCAGAAAACATGCTTTACCCTAATTGGCCAAAGTGGGATTAGAAGATGTGAAAGACATACACTTTAGAT
>JAVSBS010018659.1:0-13224 GCA_033124195.1 Coracias cyanogaster | reverse complement strand
GTTATCAACACCCTTCTAGCTCCCAGCACAAAACACTGCAGCTGTGGGGAAAACCAGCTCAGCCAGACCCATTACATTGGTCTATGTCAATAGGCATCATTACTCCCATTTTGGAGGCCAAAGTAGAGACGTGGAATAAATTGATCTAGATAAGAAAAGAGACTTAGGCAGGGTCAGGAGCAGAACTGATGGAGTCTGTCTCCTCGTCATAGCCTTTTACGCAACTCATGGTTGTCCTTCCACAGACAGATTTCACCAGCACATGTCTTATTTCACACAGACTACTAAGAGAGTCTGACATCAGTCAAAAAATCCCTCGTGTCTGCTCAGACATTTTGGAGTCATTTATATCCATAGTAATAAAAGCTGTGTGCTGTTTATTTAGCAAGGCTCTTTTTATGTGCTGTTTGTTGTTTTGATAGTCTGTGTCTTCTTCATATTGTAATCATATTAAAAGAGCATTCTTTTCCTAGAATAAAGAGGTAATGATTCACAAGAGGCGTAATTATTCCAGGCAGGATGCTGCAGAAAGAGCTGTCTTCTTTATGTGTAAGAGGCTTTAATTGCAAGTGTTCTACACAGTAATTAAATTCCTTTGAATGAGGAGCCTTGATTGGATTTTCTCTGGTTTATTGGGAGGAGTCTACAAAGCAAGGTATTTAGCTCAATTGCTATACAATTTTGGCATCTGTTGGAGGTTAGGGGTAAAGGTCCTGAGTGTCTGATTCCCATTTCTCTTATGCTAGTGTTAAGTTAGCTGAACTCCATCGAATTCAATTGTCTTTGTGTGAGACTCAAGCTCAGAAACCCCTGGCAGAAAGCAGCAGGATACCTGAATACATGCTGTAAGAATCCAAAATATCTCAGAGAAAAAAAGCCTGGCTACAGGAAAGTTACTTGCAGTTGCAAAGGCAAGTGCCCAAAAGCAAGGAAACTTCACATTTACAGCTGTCCTTCAGATCTGATGCTTGCCTTACGGCAAGTCCAGCCTTAGCCCAGAATGGAACAAAGTTTTAAAAGACAGCAGCAAGAAAAGGAAAAGCCAGGCAATCATCTAACAAAAGCTGAGGCTTGACACACGAGCCAGGATGCTGGCATGGCACGACTCTTGAGTATTTGAGTTGTCAAATGAAATCATGTCTGTTTAACATCAACTAATGTACACAACTGCCAGGGCTTTTATTTTTTTTTCCACGGGAAAAGGGTAAAAATGTAAATGAAAAGAAAATCTCTATTACATACATCCTCAACATCTCTTAACAATGGGGTTTGGATCTTGTAGCATAAATGCTACATAAATTCTTCCTGTTACTCAATAAGGCTACACAATACATCAGGAGGAGAGTGTTGCTCAGGTAGGGAAGTAGAGGTGTGACAACACAGGGGTATGATTTCACCTTGCTCAGATGTCTCTGGAGGGACAGTACGCATTATGAGGAAAGTGGCATTTTCAACAGCTTAAAGAAATGTCATGGGGCAATGGGAGGCAATTTCCTAATATAAGGGCCCCCTGCCACCAGATGTTAACACCTTGTTTCACCCAGTGAGAGTGGGAATCTCTGAAGCACAGGTTACCAGTATGTGTAGGGAATATGTTGCAAGGATTAGGGCTGAGTCACCCACTAGACAAATGACAGACACTCTCTATTAACCTCTATCCCTTCCCGAAGGGGAAAAGAAATAAGGGAAAGAGACTTATGGATTGGAAAAGAAAACAAAAAAAACCTTTAAGAAAAATAATAACAATAAAATCAAATACATACAAATATATACAAAATCAATATTGAACCCAACCACACTGATGGCAACTACATCACTGTCACCAGTGCCTGCTCCACAGCATCAGAGGTTACAGACCGGGCTCAGTGGCAGATGAGAACCGGATTCAGGAGCTGGATTCCAGAACTGGACTCAGGAACACATGGATTGGGATCAAAGGCAGAAGAATGGACAGAGTCCTCCTTGGACACCAGCCATTGAAGAAGAGAGCTTGACCCTCATCATCCCTCAGCTTTATAGTGAATATAATGTATATGGAATAGAATACCTTGTTGGTCAGTTTAGGGTCACCTGTCCTGTCCACTCCTCTCCTCACTTGTGACCTCTTACTTACTGCACCCCAATGTGGCACACAAGATTTGGCAGTGAGGTTAGGTCTCCACAGAAGCAAGTACAAGCAAGAGACTTTCTGCATACCAATCCTTAGTAGCAACTATGAACATTGAGCATTATCACTTCTAGAAGCAGACGTCTGCGAAAATATGCTGTTAACTTCAGAAAGTGAAATTACTTAGAAGAAGCTCAAGTGAAAAGTAAAATCACTGACAGAATAAGTTCTGTTCTAACTCAAACCAGGACATATGTGAAGGTTTGGATCTCAGAGAGGTTTCTAGGGGCTCTGCTTGTATTCCAGTGGTGGCGATGATGGTGGTGGAGAGAAGGTCCTGGGATGGGGTGAGGAGAGGGCTGATTTTGTAGAGAGAACAACAGTGGGAATGAGGAGAAGGAAGAGCTTTGACTATGTTCTGTGAAGACAAAGGCGGCAAGTAGGAATATCAAGGCCTGTTAGGAGGAAACTGGCCAGAGGAGGACAATGACACAGACATGGAGGTCTCAGTCCAGACAGTGAAGCAAGACAAACCTGGACCTAGGTTTGAGGGGAACTAGCAAAAAAAACCTCTGTGTACCGCTAAACCTCAGGCTAGACCCACCTTATGCCTGTGCCTTAGGACAGGGGAATATAAGTCTCTAAAATATGTCTGTAAATGCAAAGTTTGCTTTTTCTTTATCGGAAGGAGTCTGAAAAGCAAGGTATTTAGCTCCTACACAGTGTGCAACATACAACACAGAGGACAGGAACCAGAGCAATGGTCTGCAGTCATCCGTGATGCCGGTGCACATGTCTGAAACCAAGCCAGGTCCAAGTGATTCACTCACACACGTCTGCCCATTATAATCCTTGGGCATGTTCACCAGCCATCAAGACTCTTCTCCTTGCAGGATACTGGGCCTGATAGATGTATGCAACTGAGGATATTTTCTGATTAATTTTGGTAATTGCAGCCACAATGCTTTGGTTTATTACCTTCACTGCCTCCTGCTGTCTGCTAGGCATTAGGAACCCAACAACCTGCCTTTCCTCTTACCCTCCTCCACCTTCTTCCTTTCAACCTTCAAATTTTTAAACAAAAGACAGAGCAAAGAATAACTGCACAATGGTATTTGAGGAACACTATGAGGCAATGGGACCTGCCAGTCAGTGGCCCAGGACTTCACAGAGTATATTGTCATAAGCTGACACAGACGAGTCACATCAAGCCACAGTTTCCCTGTTGTGACTCTACTGACTTCTGAGTGGTTGTCCTTCGTTATTTATTAATTCTCGGCAAGGATCCCCCTGGAGCCAGATGTCTCTACAGAAAGTTGGAAATGGAGTTAAACTTTTTGCCAAAAAAAAGGGAATTTTAGCAAATATATGTAATTTTTTCAAGCACTGAATTAAAATTGGTTCTGTTTAACTGATGTTTCTTTTCTCTTGGCTTCCTGAGCAGAAACAGTCATACCTGAGGACTACATGACTGATCCTGCGAACATGAAGCGGTACAGCGTGGATCCTGCTGATTCTGCCTTTGGTTGCATGGGCTCCATGTACACCATACGGCACAGTCCTGCAGATGGACGTCCTGCTGGAGGCTCTTCTTCCTCCTGTAGCCATCGTCCTGCCCAGATGTCTTCAGGGGGGTCCCTGGCTACTGGCCTGCAGCATCAGACCTCCAGCCCAACGAGGAACGGAACCTGTCTTGAAGGAAACAGAAGTGGTAATATAACATCTTCCATTTAGCAATGTGCATTGCTATGCTGGTGGCATGCTGGAGTCTTAACTCCCTCCCAAAAGACCAGGAAAATTAGTGAGGTGGGTCTGGATTGCCATCCATCTGTATTGACATCCATCCAGACCAATCATTTAGAATGAGATATAATAACTTATATAAATACAAAATCAATCTGTTCATCATTAAGTAAAAAGGTGAATGTTTTCTAATGTTGTTATTAATTATGTAAATATATGTATTATGTATAATTGTGTGGCAATCACAACAGTTATTATCAACTTAGAGATATAAATATTGATATATAAGGCATTCCTCCCAAAGATTTGATACCACCTACAGACAGGTACCTGTCATTCATGTGACACTAGCTATGTACAAGGTATGATGCAGAGCAACTCCAAATATTAGTACCTGCCTCAAAGTATTTTAGCAAAAGGTTTTGCTTTCTAGCTGCATGGCCCATCGCAGCCCTTTAATCATGAACCAAGGCAGATTTGGCTTAAAAAAATACTGCCCAGCAAAACACATATTATTAGACATCTCCCAGCTCACTACTCAAGGCTCTTCTATCCTTAAGGAGGTAAAGTCACAAGAAGTTTATCTGTACATTCAAGGGATACCATGAGAACCACTGCATTCAACAACTCTTCTTCTTTCTTCTCTTTGTATTTTGTCCAGTTACCCTGCTAGGATTTACAATTGCTGGGTTGGTCGCTTTGCTCATTAGCTATCTTCCTTATTAGCCTTTTTTTTTTTCTAGAAATGACCTGGGTTTGAAAATGGGTTAGCTAACTCCCTGAACTTCTGTTAACTTTGTCTTTGTTTGCATTTTCCAAGTTCTCCATTAACAGGTCTTTATCAGTAGTGATTCCAACAGTGTCTTCACCCCTCACTAATTATTCAAACTTCATTTATGCATTTTTCATCTTGAAGATAGATCTAACAAAGGAGTTGAGTGCCTCAGCCATTTTTAAGTAATTAATTTCTTTTCCTTCCTCATTTATTAATGGAATCTACTGTCACTCTGGTATTATTTTTTTTAAATCTTGATATATTTGCAGAAGCCTTGCTGCTTCCCCTGGCCCCTTTGTCTACCATTAGTTCATTAGATTGTCTTTCTGCCCTTGTATTTCCCCTGGAAACTGCAAGTGATTCTCTATATTCTTCCTCAGTAGCCACTCCAGAGCCCCTTTCCAGTAGCTGCAGATCTTTGCATAACTTCTTCACATCCCTCACCTCCCCAATGCCTGTATTATTTCTCATTCCTGAACTTTCACTATTTAATATTTTAGAACTTTATTCTTCCAAAATATGTATTACCAGTTTTCATCCTTGTATTTCTTTGTTTATCTAAGTTTGCCTTCCTAGATGTTCAACACCTACCCAAATCCATCACACACTTTGCTACTATTTTCACACACTTGTTTCCCTGGTTCACTCCCGTGCTACCCTATTATACAGTGCACAGTTCTCAACATCATTTTTTCTTCACTTACAGAGTCAACCTTACTCAAAGCAAAGTGAATAGTATAGAAATGCACTACTGCAAACGACTTGTAAGAGGTTGTCACTAAGAACGGGGGACCTCAGTTACAAAGAAAGGAAATAAAAAGCCCTTTCTCTTTCAGATCTTGTTCAGTGCCTCTTGGGCTGGCATAATCGGGTGCTGGGAGGACAAGAGGCTTACTGTGCACAGGGTTCATTTTCCCCTCTCCCACTGCTTTCCTAGAGTCTCCTAGCAGAACTGGGACCCTTTCGTCAAGTGTTTTATTTGACAGCTGTAAGGAGCCAAGATTCAACGATGTTGTTACTTGCTTGCTTTGAAAATCTTTATCATTCTGCTTTGGATCAGTCGTTCTCTCTCTGTAATACATATGAAAGGTCAGAGCAGTTCAGAACAAAGGTCTGTCTAGCCATGCATCCTGTCTCCAGCAAGAGACAGCAGTGCACCCCCAGGAAAGAGATAAGTGCAGAAATGCTGGTGCTTCCCCACTACCCTATCAGCCTTCAGAAATTTGTGGTTCAAGGATTTCCTGAACCAGAGGTAGTGGATTCATACTTAGTAGTCCTTCATAGATTCTTCTCCCCTGAATCACTCAGTGGCTTATTCAGTATTTTGTGCGTTTTCAGCATCCACAAAATTCCCATGCCTAAGAATGTGTTAAGTGGAGAAAAGCCTTGGTATTAGGGGTTTGAAACTATGTGCAAGGGACTGAAGCTTAACATCGGAGCTCCTTAAGCTTGCTCCACTGCATTACATTCAATTCTTGTTTCTGACTCTGAATGTCCCTGTTCCTGACTCTGAATGTCACTCTTCCCCAGTCTCAGGCAATGCCTTGTGAAAGCTCAGCATGGTCCTGAGCAGCAAGCTAAGCTTCAGGAGGCAGCTCCATCTCTTTTCATCTCTTCCCAGAAAATCTGCAGCCTGTACAAAATGGAAGCCTAAAAGACGGCATATCTTTTTTCCAGAACTGAACCAACAGACAAGTTAGAGAGTGGCCATGCAGGTTCCTATATTTCTCTAGCTTAAAACATATTAAAACACTCAGCAGAGTGAAGAGGAAGAGATTGCTTTTGAACCAGGCACCCATGACATGTGGGTGTCTCTGGAGCAGTTACAAGTGACTTTAAGCTGCCACATGTCATAATTTGGGGTAACATATAATATTTTGGGGTAACAGGACTCATCCCAAAACTGCTTAGTGTTTTTTTATGTGACAAGCATTTGACACTTGCGCAGACTATCTCCTCTGGGACCTCTGGGTCATTTTGCCAGCTCAACAGTAAAGGCTCCCTAGAACTGATAGTTATGCAGTGAGTATCAGGAGAATGGTTGTGAATTCACTGACATCACTTAGTTATAATTATTGACAATTTAGTAGTCCCAGTATCAGACACTGTAGATTAGGGTCTGCCATAGAGGTATGTGCAAACCCACACAGAGGGGGGTTTGCTGTCAAGGTCTCTAACAAGGGTATAGCAATCCCCTGTGCTCCACCAGTGTATGACAGCAGAAACAGCTCATGCACATTTGTGCCACCACCATCTGTCACATTTCCTCTGATCCACTCAGCTACTTTCTGGAGACTCCAGCAGAGAGTTTCCTGCAGTCCATGGCAGGAGCTGGGTCCTCTGAGGCAGAGGACAGACATTTGCTTTTGGACATGGCCAGGCAGTTTTCAGTAGCTGTGATGGGCAACACAGTGACATCCATGAAGTCAAGGTGCCCACAGATTCATTCCAATACCACTTGTAGCATTAAAGATACTGTGCTGTTTCCAGTGACAGCCTGGTTTCTTCTCCTATTCCATTTGCGATAGTGTCAGATCTGCAACATGGGAATTCCCACCATAAACTCCTACAAAGCATTGCCTGCTCTTCCTTAAAATTAGAGACTGTATTTCTTCAAAGCTATCATACTTTCACCCACCATGCTGCTTCCACTTTTACTGGCAATCCCAGAATTAAAATACTCATCTTTCCACAATTGCCTTAGTGTAGCCACACTGAAGTTTGTTTACTGTCTTTGCAAAATCTCTCTTGCAAAGGTCTTTGGAATCTGCACTCTCACTGCGATGCCTCTCCATATGTTTTTCCTCTTTCTAGGGATAATTTATGCGCTGCTGAATCATAAGTGAGCAAAGATGAGTAAGCAGTGCATGTCAGTCTCCGTTCTTATCCTCCTCAGTTTGCATACTTACAAGGCAGGGCTGGGTAGGAATCATTAAAAAGAGGAAGAATTTATCTCTGAAACCTCAAGCCAATCCTCTTTATTTATGGATAGTTTTGAAAAATAGCTTGCCTTATTTATCACGGTGGGGAAATATCATGGAAAAAACCATAACCATAAAACATATCTCAGCGCATTGCAGAACATGTCTTTCAAGCGGAATGGATGAGATTAAACCTCAAAGCTCTCATTAATGCGATCAGAAGCTTGATGCCTAATTCTCCATAATTATGCTAAAAAATTCCAAAAAAGCCCCACCAAACCCAAACCTCATTTCAGAATGCCAGTTGGGGCTGCTAACAGATAAACATGCACTTTCCTGTCATCATTTGCCAAATTGAAGCTCTTAAATCAGGGAAGGAATAGTCAAGGACACAGTAAACCTTTCCAAGCCTGCTTACATAACAAACAAAGCCTTTATTGCAAGTATGAAGAATTGCGTATTCAACCACAATATAATAACCTTAACTTTGCCCTGTAGCTTGTTATTTTTACGTAGATTTTATCATCCAATATTACTAGTTAATTATTATCACCTGAGGGCCTTTGTTAAAGAAGCAATCCTGCTTGCCAATACATTTATTTCCTGAAAACATTTGAGGGCACGGGGTTCAAAGTTTCCCCTTTTCCAGAATAATGCTGCAAGCACCCTGTGGGGGCTGGATCCAGCACCCTCCCAAGGCAGTGGGTGGCAAAGGAGCTGCTGACAGCACTGCAGGGCTCAGCGCTGGGTACCAGCTACTTTGCAAACACAGCCTGCCTGTTAATTTTTAAGGACATTTACAGTCTGAAAGTTTCGATGTTTTCAGTGAGCTGCCTTTTTCTTTTTGGTTTTTTTTTTTTTAACCATGCAAAAGAGAGGCAAAGCAAGAAAAGGCCAAATAAATATTTAATGCCAGCCTATGGCTGTATCTCATGCAGCTGGATGCTGGGCTGCTCTTGCAGTGGATGGAGGAGCACCCATGTTTCACCTCCATGTGGCACATGCCATGCCATGCCAGGAGTGGGAGCAGGTGGTTTTGGGACAGGGAGCCTGCCCTGCCATGCTGCGGGGCTGAGGTCACCAGCCAGGTGGTGCACGGCATCTCCTGCAAGCATCCACCAGTGTAAATTGACATGCTAAGCCCAATCTTCTTTCCAGAGCTCTCTGCTGATTGTGGCTCATCACACCCTGCTGCGCCCATAAATATCCTGAAATTGTGTTCTCCCGCACCTGCATTTCTGACACCTCTTCTCCTGCTTCATGTGCCCTAGACTTTTAGAAAAGTGTCTTCTACAAAGACTTCCTCCTATCCTTGTTTATAGTGGTTTGTTTTTTAAAATAATTCCCATTTCTCTGCATTTTTGAGGTCTGCTACTTCTGCTTAGTTTCAGTAGATCTGCTGCTCCTTATTATCTGCTCCAGTGCAATCAGAGAGAACCTTTTAAAATTTCATTCCCACCCCCTTCCCCTGAGGTAAAGAAATCATTTAGGCCTGCAGCAATATTAAAGTTCATCTGTCACTCCCTTTCCACTCTTATCTATCAATGACTGTACTCCCTCTGGGCTCTGTTTGTTTGCCAAGAACATATTTAGGGAGTCTGTTATTTATCTTTTCTACTTTCACAGGTTTAACTCCATTTTAGCATCAGATTTCCTTGTCATGACTCTGCAGCTGTTAGCTGTTGGCTTTCTCTCTCTCTCCATTCTCCTTCTCAGGAAGGTCCCGAGGCCAGAGGTAGGGGCCACAGAAAAGCCTGCACGTGGTGAGAGTGCAGACCCAGCCAGGCCGTGTCTTTCCATTAGCTTCACCAGGCTTTGGCCACTGACCCGGTATCTCCTGCCATTTCTGTGCAGGCAATGGTCTCAGCTGGGATGCCCCAAGACCTTACCCAGCAGCGGAACCTCTTCATACTCCGTCCTCGACATCGCTTCGGGCAAGAGGGAGACGTGCTTCCCTCTGATTACCTAAATTTCCATATCCCATTCCATTAATTTGACAAATTTTTGCCACCTGTCAAAAACAGGAAATTGGATTTGACCTAGATTACGATCTCTAAAAATAATTATTGGTTGCGAGCACTCCCATCTCTTTGTAATCTGAGTATTCATTATCATCTTGATTAATTCTGATGACAGGATGGCATAGGATACCCGGGAGACATGAGATGTCCTCATTTATCTAATTCTTAGGTTAAGTGTGAATACCTTCAGATAAGAAAAAATGTATAGTACTTGCCCTGCTGCCATCAAACACTTTTGTGCTTAATATAATCTTTCAGCAAAGTGATGCTATTGAAATAAACCCCATGCCTTTGTGTAGACATGATGTGATTTATTTGTTTTTATAAATAGAGAGATTACACTTAAACGTATAAATTATGATGTTAAAAAAGCCAGAGTAAATTATGCAACAAAATACTTTTTAAAAGATATGGAAACCTAGATTGTTTCCAGACTCAGCAGCCACAAACTGTGTTCCAGATATTTGTCCGCAAGCTGGTGGTATCCCAGTTTTACTAACAATATATAAAGGTAGCCCTTTGCACACAAGTAAAATAACACATCTTAATTCATGAAAAAGTAGCAGACAATCAATTGCTTGCCTCTAGGTAGGTAAATAAAGATGAAACAATGTTTGAAAAATTAGTATCTGTACATAATTCTTGCTTTTATATTGTTATATTGTACCTCAAGTAGGATTTGAAAGGGTTATCTTCACCTGCCAGGGCCTGGAAGAGTTCTAGCCATGTGATCTGTTTAGAAAGGTCACTTATATATTTGTCTTTAAAAAATCAGATTTATGCTATTGATTGCTAGATTGTGAAGGACTGAACAGAATTCCCCTGTCATTTCAACCTTTTCTTCTCATCCCCCTTCCTTTCATTACAGATATTTCCAATATCTGTGATGGCCCCCAACTGCTGGATCTCTATTCCCCTTTGCCCTTTCCTGGCATTTCTGGAAGCAGCAAGTTGTGCACAGGAATCACTGGGCTGGAGGCTGCTCGCTCTGTGCCTGGTGTGAATCCCCAGGCTAAGCCCCCTGGGCTTTGCTTGCATTCATACAAATTTAAGGAAAGAAATGTGATCCTCAGTAGTGTTGCAACATGTCCTCCCAGCGACGCACGACAGTAGCATAGAAACTTCTGCAGTCCTTTGGTCACAGGCAAAACTTTCTCTCCTTTCTCTCCTCCCTCTATTTTCCAGGTGGTTTGCGAAAGCCTGGTTTTTCTCCCTGACCTTTGGTTTAAGGTGCCTAATATCTCTACACATCAGCTGGCACCCAGGCCATTGGCAGATCAGGTAGGGGAGAAATACTCACCCTCTGCCTCCAAGACAAGTCTCAGTTCTCCCACTTGTCCCTGACAAAGTTACTCAATGTTACTGATGATCCAGAGGTTGGCCAAGATTACCCTGTTCATTTCGCACTCTTTGTCTTCATCATTTCATGCCAAAGGCTCCAGATGGTGTCTGTACCATTGTGTATTGCATTTATTCTGTGAGCAGAGCCCAGGGTTGCCTGACTCCATACAAACACCAATCCTTGCTGTCTAATTAAGAGGACCTGCGGCTATTCCTTGTCCTTTATATCCAGAGCAGTGACTTAGCAAATGAGAGTGTAATTATAATGATATTCACATCACATCCCATTATAAAGCCCATGGACCAGATTTGCACATTCATAGCACTGCTGCTTTCTGGAGTTCATCCTTCATAACTGCAAAATATACCTCATTACATTATACCATAACATGAGCGTGGTGGCAAGAAGAAAAGGACCAATATGCACATAAAGCCATTATTGGGTATATATGGGCAGAGCCTCAGCTAATATAAATCAGCACAGCTCTATTGAAGTCAATAGAATGACAGGCTACATAAGCCACAAACCCAGCCCACTGCATTTGCTCGCATGCATTAGGATCATGGTTTGAGTCACACATGGGGATTCTCATACATCCTCATACATTTCATCTGTCTCAGTATTTCTCTGGAAAGCTCATCCCTTCTCTCCTCAGCAGCTCTGATTGCCCTCTTGGCTACTCCGGGCTTCTCTAGGCTCTACTTCAGGTATCTGTCATGCCCCTCTACCAGCACGCTTCTGTTTTCTTTTTTGTCTTCTATGGTGTCTGCTTGCTTACCATTTGCACCTCTCTCGTGAAAATCTGGGCTTTAACAGAAAGCGATAAGCAGGGCTGGGCAAGTAAAATTTTATACATCTGTGTGCTGCTGCCTGCTAAAGCAAAGTTTGCTTGGTATGGATATAAACAAATTTTCCTGTAACCTAGCATGATATTATTCTTGTAATAGTGAAGCAGCATAAGTGGGGATGCAAATTAAATTCACATGGCGGCTGAGATTTATAATTCTGCAGAGACTAAGAATAAAAACATAAATGCACTTTCATTCCAATGTGCCTTTATTCACTTGATTTAAAGCTACAGCAAGCCGAAGTGACCTTAAATCATCCAGGGCTTATACCATTAAAAAGTCACACATGCAATGTTCATCTTCGTGTGTTTTAGTAGCTTTCCAAATAGGCATTCACTGGGGACCATCAGCTTCATGAGAGCCTAATATTAGGGGGATATGGACTAGAAACCTTCCTTTAAACTCTAAGATAACTCTGAATATCTGAATGTGAAGGAAAAAACCCTGCTTGCTAAATCCTGATTTTATCCTCTAGTCTTTGCATTCAATGGCAAACTCCTTTGTTTAGTGCTGAGCGCTTTCTCTCCAGGTGGGAGGGTGGTGTCTTCTTGAGCCAAGATCCCCGCTGCTTGCAGATCAGACAGCAGGGGCAGCTCAGTTTAAGAGCCTGGCAGCTGGCACATTCTTCCTTCCCCAGCAGGAACCTGAGGGTTTCATGTTTTTTAACGCATTCACCAGCTGGGATTTTGTCTCCTGATAAGCAGTCAGATTGGAAACGGCTCCAAGTTCCCTTCTCTCCCCATCTCAGGCTGATACTTGCACACAAAGATCCAATGTCCTGTGCTGTACCCCTGCACACTCATAAACCAAGGAAACCGCTGCGTGCCATTGTAATGCACTGTTGTGGGCTTTTTTGTACCAATAGCCTCAAGTCCTCCACCAGAACAAGATGTGGCTCGGCCATCAAGCAAGAATCCTTTGACCTGGACGGTGGATGATGTGGTTTGGTTTGTGAAGGATGCAGACCCTCATGCTTTAGGTCCCCACGTGGAGCTCTTCAGAAAACACGTATGTAGAAGGCTGCCCTTACTGCTTCTGGGTAATTTAAGCCAAGTGCATAGGGCAGTCCTGAAAGATAACCAGTACACCTCACACACACCCCCTCAGCTGCCTACTGCTATAAGTAGTGTTTGTGCTCAGCCACACAGGACTCTGCAAGGACTTCAGCACTTCTAGGGGGTTTGGGCTGAAAGGACATTCACTTATCACTCAAGAATGTGGTCAAACCCTGGAACAGGCTTCCTAGAGAGGTAGTTGTGCCCCGAGCCTGTCAGTGTTTAAGAGGCATTTGGACAATGTCTTTAGTAACATGCTTTAACTTTTGGTTAGCCCTGAATTGGTCAGGCAGTTGGACTAGATGGTCATTGTCAGTCCCTTCCAACTGAAATTATTCTTCTCTTCTCTTCTCTTCTCTTCTCTTCTCTTCTCTTCTCTTCTCTTCTCTTCTCTTCTCTTCTCTTCTCTTCT
>JAVSBS010018658.1:28739-45432 GCA_033124195.1 Coracias cyanogaster | reverse complement strand
TTCCAAAGAAAGGACCAAAATAATAATTTGAAAACAAAACTAAAGAATGCACTCAGATAATTGAGCTTTCAGAGAGGGTTTGTTTGGGTTTCTTTCCTTTTCCTTTCACTTGTGTGCACGTGTGTGTATATATTTTCTAAGGTGGAGCTTCAAAAGGAAAACCTGGTTAGAGGAGCTCTTTAAGACCAGAAATTCCAGAGTAGTTAAGTAAACCAAAGCTCTAAAGGAGACAAAAGCTGCTTTCTTGTGTTTCAAGAAGAGTTTAAAAGTTTGTGATTCATCCTGTAACTAATGCCGTAACTAGAGTATATAATTTGACTTAAATTAAGTTTTCATTTGAGAAATATTTTCATTTTCTTTAAAAGAATATAGTTTTCTTCCAAGAACTTGGACCAACGTTGATTTTTATTTTGTAGGAAATATATAAATTCCCAGTTTGTATATCATGTAACTAGTTTACATGCTGAAAAATATACATTAGTTTAACTATTTTTGTATATATATATCCTTGTAAAACCTTTCAATGTGCTTCTGTCTTTTAGTCTTTAGAAATACTTGTGGTTTTGTGTTTCAGTGTTTGATTCCCTTGATTGTTGAAGAAAAAAATTGGGAAATGTAGATTTATTTATCTAAAGAAGAAGCTACTTGCTATCATCCTAAGTTATTTAATATTAAAGTCAGAAGTTTCATTTAACCTTAGATGCTATAATCTGCTTTTTTCAATAAAGACGTTTTGTAGTTTTCTTTGATTTTGTAGTTTGTTGCACATAGGTTTGTTTTGTTGTTCGGGGTGTTTTTTTTTTTTAATCAAGGTGGGCACTAGAAATTTTTAGGAGACCTTTGTATTGCCCACAGAAATGCCCAACTGATATTAATTGATTGCAGCTGCATTCATGAAAGATTTTGGTCCTCCAGTGCAAGTGTTACTAATTAAGGGCTAAAATATGCCCACAGCTAATGTTTTGCAGCTGCCCTCAGGAAAAAATTTAGCCACTCTGGCAATTTTTAATTAAGCTTTAACCAGTCTGGCTAGTTTGCATGTAGGACAGTCAGTATTAAGGAACATTTCCTTTTCAAGACTCCTGTTATTTTCTGGAGTGTTCCAGAAGAGAGGTTCTTGCCTGGGGTACAAACTTGCATAGCTTTAAGCACATGGACTTTGGTTTGGGGAATTTTATCAATTTTCTTGCTAAGTCACAGTAATTCAGAAACCATAGCCAGAGCTCTGATAGGATCCAAAAGACGCTTTTTAAATATGTTTTACCTTTCTGAAGCTCTTTGCCACTTCCTTGGCTCCAGCTTCATGGCACAGATGGGAGCTTGGTCACATCCACATTCTGTAGACAGTGGTCCTGCAAGAGCAGCTCTGTCTGTCACGCAAGATGCTCATCTGCTCTGGGATCTTGTCTCCAACTACAGCCAAAATTGGATGCCTGGGGAAAGAGTACAAGAACCAGTTTCTTCCTGGTTTTCTCATATTCAGTGGGTTTCCTTTCCATTAAGCCAGTCAGTCTACCAGCATTGTGGATGCTCTTTCCACCAGTGACTCACAGAAGCCAAAATATTCACACGCTGCTACTTCATGATGCCATCCTCTCCTCTAAAGAGGCCTGCTCTGCACCTCTGCCTCCCTGGCTTTGCAAAGAACAAATGACTTCACATTTGGAAATGAAACTTACTGGTGGGTTTCACACAATGGCTATTTCGGCACATTTTTCTTCTGTGCAGTCAGAATGGAAAGAGTTACAAATGCCACAGTTGTTTTAGGGACACAGTCTGCACTTCTGTGCTTTGAAACAAATGTACCACACTTCTATAGGGCCTTCACAGACATGCTATTTTCTCACTTTCATAATTTTAAAAAATTCATTCAAAATAAGCAATTAATGCCCTCTTCAGGGGAGGGGGGCAGAAACAAACACACACAGACTAGCAGAGTCAAAGGATTTTAACATTGCCTCACCACATGGGTGACACAAATGTAGTCAATAAAATCCAGGACATACACTGAATGCAGCAAGAATTTATACCAACCCTATGACCAGCCTAGCTGAAAAGAACAGAGTACTTCAAAATATTAACTGCCCCTTGTGGATCTCCTTGAAAGAAACACATACAGGAAAAATACACTCATGGCAGGAAGGGTGTGACCTCGGACCCAGCTCCCAGAGGGGAACATCACAGATGTCAGCGTTGTAGGACTCTCCAGCATGGCATCTGAGCCGCAGGGTAGTGGTGTAACTGGAAGCTGTTGGATGACTCATGGCTGCTGAATCTGGCACACAGCTTATTGGGGAGGCCTTTGCTAGCCCTGCTCTTCACTTTACCAGCCATCACCAGGTCTGCACCCCTCACCTTGCAGTGATTGAGTATAACAAGGATTTTTTTCCAGGTCATCCCAGGGCAAAACCAGAGACACATGACTAGTGCTGGGAACCATTAGGAATATGTGAACTGGGCTGGTGAGGCTGCCTTTAGCTCACAGACGGTTATTCAGCTTTTAGCCCCCTTAATTAATAGGCAGAGTAAGTGAAGTTTGACAAGACTTCAAGAAGTCATCTGGTGCAATACCCCACCACCACCAAACACACTCAAAGCAATATGTGCGTGTGTATGTATATATGCTTACTTATATGTAATACCTTAAATATTCCCTTGGGTGTGTCGTTGGGGAAGCTGGAATTGCAGTCGCATTCCTGCTGCTACAGCATTTCTTAGTCGTCCCAGTGTGACAGGTAGTAATAAAGCTGCTTAGTGTTCACATTTGGCATTGCGGGTTTCTTTCCAAGACACCAGCTGGCTGGCTCACTGATGCCCATGCCTTTAACTTCACACCAGCTGAAAGAAAAAGGTGGCAGAGGTTAGCAAACATGGAAAGGCAAAGAATCAGGGCCCTGCTCAAGACAATGCCAACGACTTCAGATCAAGTACGAGCACTGAAGTTTGCAAACATTTTGGGCTGGCATAGCATTTTGCAAAGCAACACCTATTATTTTAATTTTCTTTTGCTAAAACAACCTCATTTCAATCATTTATTTACACTCAACATTGGAACACAGCAACAGACACCTTTACTTGTGAAAGCTGTTTGACAGCAACGGACAGTAGTCTGCAATAATTACAGCCGCTCTCCCATCCAAGAACTCAGACCTTGTTACTCTGATTGCAGTTCAGGGCATCAGCAACCTGCAGGCTTCTTCCTGCCCCACTTAGAAGTCTATGAATTCATGCAGCCTTAAAAAAGCGCTGAATATAGCTGAATTTGCCAAGACTATGATTGCAGTTGATGCTACAACCTCATGCTTGGGGTTGACTTACAGGTAAGAAGCTTTCGAGGAGCAGCAACTAAGCAAGATCTGGAAATGGTGAGTGAGCTGCTGGACATTGAGCAGAACACATCAGGCTTCTCTGGATGCCTAGCTGGACAGGAAAGTGTCACCCATTAAGCAGAGGGCATTGGTTTCTGGAATAAATCACAGGTCATCCATCAGTAACCACCATTAGGCTCATCAGCAACTGAATTACATATTTGTAAAGCTATGGAATTAACCACCATTTTTGGTGAAACTCCAGGATAACAAAAATACTTTCTTCCTGTTCAAAATCCATGTAAAACCCTATCCTAGTGCTCATTGCAGTTCTCACCATCTCTTCACTTAACACTGAGATAGATAGCAAAAATAAGTTGCCATATTGTTTAGGAGCATGTAATAAGAACTAGCACCTTTCTCCTACACCTGCATTTTCCCTGTGCTGTCAGTTTGTCCCATCAGAAGAAAATACACTACGTTAGACACCATAAGTCACTGTGCTCACACAGACAGCATAGAAGGACAAACTGAAAATATACAAAAAAGTAAAAAACTATGTGGAAAGCTGGTTTGCCAGATGTGATAAAGTAAGCATCTATCCTTTGCCAGGGGTGATGAACTAAGCATCTATCCAGCAACACATTTAAGAACAAATTCTTAAAGGTTTGTGTCACAGCTAAAAAAAAAAAAAAAAAAATCCACAAAACTCCACATTTGTATGTACATGTCTGGGAGTCATCACCTTGAAGAACAAGTGCCTCATTGGTTAGTTACAGCAATTCAAGTGGTTAAATGGACTATCCAAAACAATCCTGTTCATTAAAAATCTGGCACATTTAAACTATTGCAGGAATGTTAAAGCCAACTGATCAGTTAATTACTGGCTGCCCTGGTGAGGCAAATGAAAGCCAGAGGCCCCCTCGGTGCTTCCAGGTGCAGTAAGGAAAGAGTGACATGCCCTGTTCCCAACTGGTGTACAGGGCCCTTGTGCCTCTACACCCACGGAATGTGCTGGCTCACACGAAGTGAGTGTGTCTCATGCGCTCTGTCAGACCGAGCATTAGGATAGGAAATAAAATGATTGTATTAAGCCGTGCCTTTTACCATCTAAATCCTGAAGCTGAAAGCTTCACGATTCCAATGCGACAAGCTTACCAGAGGGGAAATGAAGCAGCAATAAATTATGCTCTGTGAAGGTACTGCACGGCTCTGGTCTCACCTAAGTGCCTTTACTTGAAGTTCGCAAAAGTCACACACAGTGTTTAAGGATGGATACAGCAACACAGTGGGGAAGAAAAGGAAAATGGCATGTACGGCAGGGTGCAATGTTGAGGAGAGAGCAACAAGACTTACCCACAAGACATGGTTTAACTCAATTTAGCTCTATCAGTGGACGTGGCTCCCAGAAGATTTTTTTCCACAGAGCTCCTTTGAAGCGGCGAGAGAAAAAATGGGCACCAGTGTTCAGCATCAGGAACTGCTGACCATCTTCCAAAAGGATAGTGGTGGCACTCCTGCATACCTGCTGTGCCTGGGCTCACCTGGAAGCTGGCCCTTTTTCCTCACTTCTCCTAAGAAAAATAATAGAAAATTCTTAAAAAGCATCACAGCTTTCTGCAGCATTCACTTGTCCATTCCTTATCCGGCATTTCCCAGCAAGGGACAAGAGGAAGCTGGCACCCTGCAGGGCACAGGGCTGTGGCATCTCCCCATGGGCTGCTTACCTGCGGTCACTCCAACACACGTGCCTTTAGTTAGCTATAAACATTATTTCATTCACTATTTTAAGACAAGTTTGTAACCTTTTTTAAAATAATATCCCTTTCAATCAGCTGCTAACTGCTTTTTTACCTACAGCATATTTTTCTGAGCTCTGGATCAAAATTGCAATTTTTTAAAGCCAGAAAAGCCTATTTTTAAAATGAATAAATTTACTGCTAGTTAATGTGTAATTGGTCAATTATTTTCCAGAAGCCCCATAAGAATGGGGAAAAATTAATAAAAATGTCTATAAGGAATAGTCCATGAACACCTCTGAAATGGACCAGAGGTCCATAAAGAATGTGCCATTGCATCTTACAAACTGAATCAAAAGAGAAGGAAGATTAAGCAAAACAAAGTTTTCTTGAAATGTTTCTTATTTTATTCTGCAACACACAGCAGAAAAATCTGCTAAATCAATGGCTCTGGCAGCCACCAGACAATGCTTTGATAAAGCGCGCTGCATGTAATGACAGAACTTTGGTTTGTTTGCGGCTCTTTTGCATTAATCACAATATTTTCAAAGTTGAAAACTTTTCCTTTGGTGATAAGCAAAAAAAGATAACATGCAACTAGGCCCCTACTATGGTGCAGTCGGTAATTTCCACATCACTTTTCCCCAAAATATTATGGCTTTATTTGCACCCCATGTCTAAGGATCTCCTGCAGCAGGGATTTGCGTGCATGCTTAGCAGGCACAGTCAGGGAGTGCAAAGCAGGAGGTACCAAAGAGAGAGGGCTGTTTTATTTGAGCAGGATCTTCACTTGCAGCCTTGTATATAAACATGCAGCCCAGAAGAAAGCAGCACTGTAGAGAGGATGCTGCAGAGAGTCAGCAACACTTTCATATTGAACAGGAGTGAAGAGGTGAGCAGGACCGTATGGAACATGCCAGCTGCTATCCCCATTTGCACAGGATCAGCAAAGCGAGCTGTTAGCTCTTGCTGGGATGCAAGAGCAGTCTCTTGACACTATATTCAAAATCTCTGCAGTTCTATCACTGAACGCGGTCCTTTGTATCTGCTCATGGAAGTGGCAAAGGTTTTGTTCAACATAATAGTATCTCCCACCTCAAAAAACCCCAAACACACTTATATTAACTTAGTCCATACTATACACTACAGATAAATAACAAATCCACATGTAGAGGTGAAAGCAGGCTGAAGGGCTGTTTTGTGCAAATATCTCATTTTAGAGGGAATTAGGCCACATGAGATATACCAGCAAAGGGTTACAGAGTATTTTTAATGTATCCCAACATTATTCTTTGAAGGCAGGTGACAACAACAATTGCAGGTACATAAGCACATTCCTCTCACTACCTAGCAGTGTACATTACTCCTCACTCCCTCTACAGCTGAAGTTTGGTAAATTGATAAATATCCTGTTTTAACAGGGAGGAAATTCATGCTGTCCAAGTTGCAGATACATGCTCAGGGACAGGCAGCAGAGGCAATAGGAACAGGACCTGCAAGCTCTGCCCACTGCAGCCGTAGCAGGGCACAGGCTGCAGCCAGGCTACAGCAAAAGATGGGGATCAAACTCCTGCATTGCTTTGGGTGACCATTTCTAGATACTGCCCTGGAGCCCGCTGCGACAAAGCACAGGCTTGCAAGCACAGCAGGAGACACCCTCCTGGGTTTCATTGTGTTTGGGTCTCAGGTAAAAAGAAAAGTTGCAGCATGTTGAACTAAAATAAAGAAGTCCAAAAGGTGGGATAGCCAGAGATGACCCAGCCTGTGGCTTGGTTTTAGAAGCAGATGGCCACTGCTCAGCCTCCCACACAGTGCCAAGTGTACCAACATTGAAGGACATGGAAATGTCACCAGAGGACCTTTTTCAGTGGAAATATAAAATTTATTTCAAAACAGATACTGCTGAGTAGCATACGCGGTCCTCCCCAGTGCTTCCTGCTGTGCACAGCAGAGCCAGTTACCAAATAAGCATTCAAAAGGCAAAAGCAGCACCTCAGATCCCTCTCCTCCTCTTCCCAAATGGCTGTTCAAAGCTGGAGGCTGGCATAGAGCCTCAAACTCCCCCACACTGTGTAAGTAAACCCAAGAGACCTGACAACACCTCTGCCACATTTCTCCCCTGGAGATCAGTAACTAGTATCTGTGAGGCTATGGAGGAGACCCTCCTCTTGCTCTTGCTGCTGTGAATTGCAGTGAGCTCCACCAAGTTCCACCACAGCAAATCCGGTTTAGCTGTGCAACAGTCTCAATATTTTTTTTTTTGTAGTAGAAGCTTCTGGAAGTCACTAAAAATAGGTTTGTTTGGGTTTTAAAACCTAATCCAAACACATTTGTGTCATCTTTCAAGATGGTGCTTCCCCTTTGTCCCTACTTGACAACAGATTTTTCAGTCATTAAGAATGCTCTGTGTGCACAGAAATATCTTGGGTTATTTTTCCCATAATCAAAAGAAAACAAATCCCAGAGCAGGCCTGGCAGGCCACTTCCGGCCAGCACCGCTGCCCCCCCAGAGACCCATCAGCTCAGCTGCTGCCTTCAGAGGGCAAACAAGAAAGTTTGCTTTCAATATAAAATCAGACACTGAAACAAACTTTAAAAAAAAAAAACAAAAAAACCCAACCAAAACCCCACCAAACCGAAACTCTTACCCAACTATTTTTCCATTACACGTATTGCAAGACAGTAACCTAGCTGTACATGAGCAGCTTGGACTGTATAAGCCAGCATCTATGTTCTCTCCTGCTGTCAGTATGAGTTGATACATTCCTGCCCAGTGCTGGAAGCTCACATCACGCTGCAGTTACTCGTAAGCACTTGTGATACAGCTCAGGCCATACTATCAGCTACCAGGATGCCTTCTGCTCTTGCCTACTTGTTTTCACATGCATTCTTCTACAAGGCCCTTCCTGATTAGAGAGGATTGGCATTTAGAAGGAACTGCAAAGTTATTTACCTCTTTAGCTGCCTTTAAATCCCTCCCTAATGCTCTCATCTGCTGTGGTATCTAAATGGTTTTTACCAATCAGAGGCGGTAACACGCTAGGCTGCCACCCATACCCATCTATCCCATCTTAAATTTTGACAGTAAGTTTCTGAGGGAAAAAAAGCTATTTCTTAACTAAAAGGAAGACAATCTTGCAACTCTGCAACTACAAGTTAGCAAGTAAATGCCAACAAATCTTTCAGTATTGCCAAAATATTCTTGGTCCGATTTAACACCAGTTCTGCTGGTATTTCTATGTCTAGCACAGAAAGCTGTCCTTGTAAAAACTAAGAAAGAAAGAAAGAAAGGAAAAAAGCAATCACAGCCACCCTTAGCAGTACCATGCCTGCAGTGAGTTTATGTTCCTATGTATAAATTAAGGAGATTTCATAAGCAGTTCACAGTAATTTACCCAATTAGTTTCTTGCTTTCCCTGTCCATTACAGGTAACATTGGCAAGAAAATTGCTGGCCGCTCTCTAAAACTGTTGACAGAAGCTCCTGGAATACTCTGCATTCTTGTGATGAGGACCTTAGCAAGAGACCACTGTCAACACTCTTAGCCTTGGGTCTACAAGGTCAGATGAGTCACTTCAGTGTCTCCTTTTTACGTATGATCAACTGTGCAAAAACCTGGGTGCAAATACTCCTGCACGTTATGTTTATGCCCTGGGGATTTTCATTCAAGAGCATTCAGAGGAAACAAGCATGAAACAAGGCTGCAAAGGGACATCTAAGCAGAGCTACAAAGAACATCTGGGTGCTGAAACCAACCTGTGCCATCCACATACAGCACCCAGCACAATGAAGACCTAATGTATTTATTGAGGCCCCGGGCCTTATGGTTTAATAAACTTTTTCATTTTAGTGTATCTGCTAATTCATTAGATGTCCCACCTTTTGCATTTACAGCGCCTTTGAGCACCCCAAGCTCTTTAATCCTCATCTAGGCCTCTTCAGTACGTACCATCGTACTGGATGTGCCACTATGAGAATGCAAAAAAAATGTTTTATGTCATCGCATTTTTCAATGTGGAGTTGCATGAACTACACTCCAGAGAGCTCTGGAAAAGAGGAAAATTACAGTAGCTCTGATCACTATAAAATATTCACAAGTAAAGCTCAAACATCGTGGTTGTGAAATGTTGTTTCACTGCTATCAACTGCAAAGAAACAACCAGAGACACCGCTGAGTATCGCCAAACCCCCTCTGCACCAGCCTTTATATACATGTAGGACTGCACAAGCTGTTACACTGGGATTTTATATTCCCTTTTAAACAGAAACCTAGTTCTTGGTCTTGTTCTTTCCTAATGAGAGGGGGGTACTGGGCAGGGAAATGCACAGAGGCTAGACTGTGGCTGAGACAAGAGCAAGAGGAGATGACAGTATTGCAAGGGCGGGGAACAACGACCTGCCTTTCATTTCAAGACACATTGCTTCTAAGGGCTGCAGCTTCAGGAAAAAATAGCAGCCAAGTATGGCTCCCAAGGGGCTTTGTTAGCCTTGGTGAAGCCATTCAGCCTCAGGGGGAGGCACAGACAGGTCTTAGGACAACTTAATCCTCTCCAAGCTTGGTCCATCAGCAAGTCCTTCAGCAAAGCTTTGTGCAGTTCTGCACCCACTAGGACACTTAAGGATCACTAGAAATCAGGGACCTACCAACTGCCCTGTGTCCTCTGGTGGTGTGGACACCCTCCACCTAACCGTCCTCATGTCCTGTGTGAAGCACCAAGTGGCCTCCAAGTAGCATGAGCATTTGGAAAGATCAGGTCCAGATATTACACATTAATGCTCAAATCTAGGCCTCTAAGCAAAAAGCAGCAGCAGCAACCCCAGCCAACTGCAGCAACCACAGTCCAGTCACCAGAGTCACTTCAGTTTTGGGCTCCATACCCATCTGGCCTCCACAGAGATGAGGGTGCCTGGAGCCAGTGACAAGCTTATAAAAATATGCATTTATTCTTTGTTTTTCTAACTTTTTAAAGTCATACTGAAGAAGTGTGAAAAGGCAGAAGCATTTCAATTTGAGAATGGCCCATTCCCCAACTTTTAAAATGTTTATGTACAGGATGCTGCAGAATACCCTACAGCCACCTAGTGCTGGAAAAATAATCACTCCCCCACTTCTGTGACTGTCCTCTGTAGTCCCATATGTGTGTTTGTCCCATTTGCATCCAGCAAAGAGGAATAAAAGCCAAGTCTCTGCAAAAGTCAAGACTGCACACTTCCAGTTATGGGCAGCAGCAAGTCTGAGAACAGAATGGCCGATGAACTGCACACACAGGAAAAGCTCTTTTACCCCAGTAAAGAAAAAATAAAGATATTCCACAAAAGACATGGTTACTGACTGTGCATACTCCAGCGGTTCTTGTCTGTGCCATCTCTCCTCTGTGCTGCTGGGCTAAGCAGAGTAGCAAGTAGACCTGCTTATTTTTAAGGATACTCAAGCTGCATGCTCCACTGTCAGCCTTCCCAGCTCTGGCTCCCCAAACACATTGCTCTCTTCTACTCCTAGCAGAGAACTACCAAGATTTGCGTCAGTCAAATCCTCATTTCTCAGCCATTCCTTGCCAGCACAGGACTGAGACTACTTGCCATCATATCTAATAATGGCTATAAAATAAGAGCATAGCATGCTCCTTCCAAGTCACTTGCTCCTATATTCACACCACCTCCTCCCATCCAGGGGCACAGACAATTGTGTAGCTGTGCAGAGGAGCAAATCAGGGAACTAAACCAGCTTAAAACTAATCCAGCAAAGAAAGAAAAAAAAAGGTTTGCATCCAGCCAGATCAATTACCTGGTTCCTGTTCACCATATAGGTGAACAGATGCTTGTGCCAGCAGGGGACTAGGGACATCACCAGCACAAGGTGGTGGCCTGATGTATTCACCAAACTACAGACCAAGTCATCATTTCTGCCCCCACCTCACCCAGAAACAGCCAACAGGAGTCTGGAATATGCCTGTGATGCCTCCATTAGGGCATAATCCTGATTAAGAACAGGTTAGTTAATAGCTTTCTTTAAAGTCATTATTTTTTCACAGCTTTTAGACTGGTTGCCTGGAAGACAGCAGAGGGAACCCTGCTCAGGAAGCGTGCTGTTTGGATGTCAGTTTGGAATATCCAACTTTATTGGTTTTTTTCCCCTTAGAATTCAAAAATACTCTGCTATGCAGCTAGCTAACTAGATCTTAGAGGGATATGGTTTCTTGTTCTCCTGCTTATAAGGGAAACTTGAAACAAATTAAAATTATTCTGGCCTTGTACTAAAGGTCAGTGTTGTGGGGAAAGATGACTTGTTCGGAATTCAGTCAGGAAGTTTAACACAAATAATCCAGCTTGAAGTTCTGTGAGAACAAGTCCCAGCCAAAAAAAAAAAAAAAAAAAAAAAAGTAGTGCGGATAGAACTAATTTAAGTACTAAATCTCTCCTTTCCAAGCATTTTTTCCACCGATAAACCCAGAGGTTTTTAAAGCTGCCATGTGAAAAACTATTTAGCCAAGGTGTGAAAGAGATACCGTTGGTACTTCCCCAGCTAAAACTAGGCTTTTATCAGGAGACTTAAGCAGGAATGAGTAGGGGAAGAAACAAAAATTATTGTAAATTGCTATGAAGATGGACTCTATAGAGTGTCACCATTACTGGTTGTAAAGCGTTAGGCTGCCTCAAACTTAGCAAAATGTTCATGCCATAAAAAAGGGAGAACCGCTGATAAAATCCATCAGTTCATTTGCAAATAACTAATTCTTTGTTAGCAAAGAAATGCCTTGCAGTTGTACAGATGCCTTCTGTAACTGTAAAGCAACATTTGCCTCTGAGGCTACAGCAAGAATTACATTTGGAAGTGTTGTTCACAACTTAGAGAAAGCCCAGAAAGACTTGAAGGTATTCTATTCCTACTAGAAATAGGTATGAAAAAACAGGGATCAGAATTAGTAAAAGAACAGTAGATGCTCTACCTTCATATCACTGCCAGCCTGAAAAGGATGACTTCAAAAAGAATTAGAAAAAAAAGCATTTATATTTTAGAGAATGTGTATGCGTTTGTGTGTATGTAAATATCTATGTAAGTGTATTTTGTAATAAAGTCCATAGGGACACAATGGGTCGAGAGATGCCCTGCAAAACTCTGGAAAGAGAAGACGGCAAGCTGTCAATGTCTCACAGGTTTATACCTCAGTGGCTGGTGTGGCTGAAGCCTAAGGGGCTGTAAAAGCATCTGCATCCAAAGATTTAAATCCAGACTCAGACAGACGGGTTTTGCTTCTCTGGCTGACCAAAAGCTGTTACCAAGAAATAAGCCTTTCAATCTCCTCTCGTTATTACAGAGCATTCAGTTCCACCAGTAAGTGGATGCTCACATCAAACAAGTTGTAACTGGGACTAGAGAAACATCAAAACCAAACAACTTGCAATCTTGCTGTACCAGGCAAATAATAGAGCAAGTGTGCAGTGCCCCAGTCCGTGATGAAACTGTCCTGCAGATAGAAAAAGCCATGAATCAACAAGAAAGCCTGTGTAGTTCTTAAAATTTCAGTGCACTTCCAGAACCGCTGAGCTGGAATAATCAATTCACTTTGAAAATCCACTAGTAAGTTTTAAATTCCCTTTCTATATCTGAATCTAACCAGACAACCTGCCAAATACCAGCAATAAAAAAGCCTTCATGTATTACGGACAAACATTTTGATAATTTTGCAGAAGCAGTTGCTGTGGCCTACATTTCACCAGCAAGCATCTGCTTTAGGAACATCAGCAAAGTGTTTTTAGCACAATTCAACACTCAAGTCTTTCCAAGAGGTTCCTGATGTGTTATCTGCACACCCAGTTTCATCCCATCCGATCCTGCACGACTATGACTCACTGCTGCCCTCTTTATTCCAGTATCGGCTGCAATGCATGATAAATACAGCAGTGCCAGGAATCTTTATCCCACTCAGTGACTCAGTCTCCATTAGTTGAGATTTGTTCTCTTTTCTCAGCAAAAATAACCTGGAGAAAGTTACTCTTCATTCAGGAAAAAAAAAAATAAAATCCCTGTAGTCCAGGGAGGAGAAAACACAAGGAGAAGCACAACTGACTCACTGAGCGCTCCTTCCAACAAGCACTGTGATGCTTTACCACCCAAGGTGTTGTAATCAGACCATTAAAATGTGGCTGTTTCCTTTCAGCTCTAACGAAGCATCAGCAAATGGATAACATATCTATAGCCTCTCTCCTTCTGTTTGTCTCTGGGAAGCAGGTGCAGACTCTAGTAAGGTTCACAAAATGGATTCAGATGTGACCGATTTGTAAATTCCTAGGCAGCTATCTGGAGAAAGCTTACTGCTGCCAAAAATGTGCGCTTTGAAACATCACTGAATGTCTTCTGTGTTTACAGTAACGGTTTCGCTTCATTCAGTTCCTCAAGAGAAAGGATCAGAAGGACATCAGAGAAATATTACATGTTAGGGTATTTAACTGAAGTGCCAGCACCAGCGCTTTCACTCCAGCTGGTTAGCAGGGACAGACACCCACAAGGGCTTTTCCCAGGGCAACTGCAGCATTTTCCTAATATATTTTGAGCAGTTATTTCAGTAGGAAAACTCCTAAATGTCAATTTACTACATAAAGTTACATAATAAATTATAACCACAAGCAGTTCAGCTCAGCCTTAAATAGGAGAGTCACTTTATAAATGCTCTCTGGAAGGTTAGCTCTCCTGTACCATGTAAAGCACCATCTTTGTATTGATGATACAGAAATACAGATTTAATTCATGGTCAACTTACTTTTTTGCCAGTTGACTTGCTTGGGATGGTTTTTTTTCAGTTTGCCTTGTTTCTCAAACCAGCAAAAATGAAAGGATTCATTGATGTGTCATTTTTAATGCTAAAGACAAATGTTCCTTTTGGTCAAACTCAAAGTTCTTACAGCTCTGCTCTTCACTTGTAAGAAAGAGTCAGACAGCCTATTATTAATTCTGTTTCATTATTTAGTCTGCACAATGTACTGAAAAATAAGAAACAGCAATGCTAACCCAAAGAGGAAAATTCATCCCAAATCTTCATTTACACATGTAATGCCAGCAAAGCCCTTTGATATGACTGAAGCACAGCAGCAACCCCATTTTTGTGCTCTTAAGGAAGAAAAGTTTTTCCAATAAACCTGTTAAGCTTCAGCAAAATTTACTAATAAGAACATCAGTGTGTTTTCTTGTTGGGTGTATAATATCCACGATAAAGAGAAATGTGGTATCAGAGATGTCTTAAATGGCACCTTATTGCTGAAAGGCAATGACAGTGAACCATACGCAGCATAGTATTTTGGGTTTCCCCCCAAACCCTCTTTCTCCAAAAATCAGGTAGAGTTTTCCTAAAGTATCAACTTACAATTAAG
The DNA here is from genome assembly GCA_033124195.1 of Coracias cyanogaster. Taxonomy (NCBI): domain Eukaryota; kingdom Metazoa; phylum Chordata; class Aves; order Coraciiformes; family Coraciidae; genus Coracias; species Coracias cyanogaster. Next base: position 31,019 of record JAVSBS010018658.1, on the reverse strand, counting down.
CCTATGAATCATGCCATAAGCCACGAGAACAATTATAGTTTCTGAGCACTAAACCTGACGATCAACTTCCAGGCAGCAGAGGAGCTGGAAAGGCAATGGTGCCCAGAAACAGCAGATTGTCAGGAGGCTTGGCATTTGCCATTTATAACTTGTTGCATCTAAAATACAGTCCCACAGCAGAGTACAGTAATGCAAAACAAGCAGAGTCCTGAATTAATTCGTTAATACCTTGAGCACGATTCTCTTTGTATTTGTCAAACTCTCCTCATGCACTGAGAAGGGTGAAGCTCCCCATACAACCGGCAGCAAGCAGCTCTGTGCAGCATCGTCTCCCTCCCATTACTGCTGCCTCCAGTTAAACAACAATGTGACAGCGGTGACACAGAACAGCTGCCCCCAGAAAGTTTACTTTTGTGGGCCTGTGAGAGCCTACCATCCGCAACTCCCTGCACAATGTCACATCTACCTTTCAGGCCACTCAGGGCTGTTAAAAGTCTATGGAACAGTGGCGGTGGCATGCAAGGGGGAAATAGTGAACCTCCTACCTTCAGACTACTTTTTCAGTTTTGAGGGTATTTTTTTGCCATCTTGGAGGACTAAAATAGATCAGAAAGCCTGTTTTCCCATGCCCTGCCCTCCCCCAAATTACTGACAAAGTCTCTTAGTGATTGTGAATGCTGCATATGGGTCACGAGTAGTAGTAAATGAAATTAAAAAATAATCAACACCTAAGAAATACTCTCCCCACCACATTCCTTTTTTGCTGTAACCTCAAGTTCCGAAATCGTAGAAGGGAGGAAAAAGGAATTTGAATACATACATAGAGGTCTATATAGCTACAGCACAAATACTTGAAAATGTAATCCATGAGAATACAGACTCGAGAAGTCAGTTGCATGTAAAAAGGTTTCCCTTGCTAAGTTAGACTCCAGATGAGGTTTTAAGAGCTTAAAAAAAAAAAAAAAAAAAAATCTGTTCTCAGGTGCCTGCCTGCTTTATTTTCTGGATATTTTGTTCACTGCCACTTTGCCATGCATACCTGAGCCAAATCAAATCACCTTGCACTAGTCATAAATATATTGCTGCAAGAGAGATGGCCCAAGATAACCCTTGACAGACACCTGATGGAAAGGAAGCTTGTTTGCGCCTCTCCCAGCACAGGTACCATCCTCAGGAGGAGCTCAGCCCAGTAACCATGCCTGTGGTAGTAATGTGCCACACCAGCGTCAAATACTGACAGCCAGATCAGCCAGCACCACTGCTGCTTGCACATCCAACTTTTCCTGAAGTTCCCTCCTGAAAATTGTCACCATCTGCTCATTTACAGGGACCCCCCCTAAACCCAGTCCTTCTCTTCCCTTTGGATATTTGCATGTTGTCCCTCCTGCAGGTAACTAGTGAGCACCATAGCTGCCCTGGCCAGCAAGGTCAGTAATGATGAACGTTGTTTCCATCCAGGAGAGCCTCTCTACCCATATGCAAGCCTTTGCTGACCTAAACTACATATTTACTGTTTTATTGCTTTGCTTGTAGGACAGCAATATGACTGCCAAAACAGCAAAAGCACACTACTGTGACTTTTTAGAAACAGGACATTTCTGGTAATTCAGCAGGACACACTGGGTACATCCTAGAAAATAGTCTGCCACATCTCCCACCTGGTTGTCTCTAAGGATGCCGGTACAGACTGTATGTGCACATAATGCTTTACTGTGAAGTAACTGTTGATGTGTCCCTATCACAAGATAACTCAATACCCCATGTATGACTGGAAAACCCCGGAGACAAAATGGAAAGGTACAATCTGTAATTTCCAAATATACACCCCCTCCATATTGGTTTTTTTTTGTTTCTGTGTGCTTAACCTCCTGAAGTCTCACTCTAGAAATTGAAACTAGTACAGATGTTTTTATTAAGTAAAATAAAAAAAAACCAAAAAAAACCTGCAAAAGAGAAGAGTCTAGGAGAAGTTGCAAAGATATCCTGTCCATTGATCAAAGAATCACTTGGCAAGCATTTGAAAGAGAGTAAATAAGTTTTGAGCAGAAGCATATAGCTCCTAATTTCCACTACATGAATAGCTTCTTGCAGAAACTAAGCCTTCCCAATGTAAAAACAAAGATTTGCTGGAATCCAGGCAGTAATACAGCGGTTGTGTCCATAGACTTACGCAGGTAACATTAAACACATACCTCTCACAAACAAAACACACGTAACTTGGTGCTACCATCAGCAGAGCAGATACAGCACCATTTGCAGTTACACTAGCATTCATCAAGC
>JAVSBS010018658.1:17306-28721 GCA_033124195.1 Coracias cyanogaster | reverse complement strand
AGTTACACTAGCATTCATCAAGCTGAACAGGTGAACAGCCTACAACCGTAATCACGTTGTTACACTGGGAAAGAGAATGTATGGGCAATATTTAAAAACAGAACCCCAAAACCACTGCAGCTCCACAAGTAAGCATATAAAATTGACATTCTGAAATAAATTAAATTTATTAAATAATAGTAATTCTTAGGAATGAAGCTAAGTATTATATGAAGAGCAACTTCTCATATACGAACAGCTCTCTTAGGGAAAAACCTCACATAATGTTGCAGGACATTTTGCCAAGGCCTGCACACACACTGGAAAGACTTCTCTGCAATCTTGTTATGGCTACATACATGCTGACACCAAACCTCAGAGCTGAAGAGTCAACAAAATGACAAAAAAAGACAAGAACCGCATTTTGAAACTTGAGCCTCTCTCTAATTCTGTGCAGAACAAGTTTCCAAAGTTGAGATTTCCAAAATGAGCAAGGCTCAAAGTGCAGAGAGACATTTGTTTCCAAGTCTTTTTGTGGATGCCATGGATGTCTGGCCTGCTGACATAGTTTAAAGTTTTGAAGGGAGACAGTGTCATACACTAGAGTGGGATTCTGTCAGCTGAACGGATAGTTCATTTGTGCAGAGCTGCCGAAAGAGTGGGTGCAAGGACAATACTAAACACTTCTGCTCCTGCCTTCTCTCACTGTCGTTCTTTGAGCAATTTGCTTAATCCTCAGTAACCCATCCACAGAGCTAAAATAGCACTATCTATCTCCCAGTGGTATCACAAGAAATAATTTGTTGACGTCTGTAAGTTGTTTTGACTCTGTGGTGATGGACACCAGAAAAAGATTTAGAAACAGATGTCTGTAGAGAGGGGAAAACAACAACTCTGAATGTATAAACACATAATATTTAGTACTTATATAAATCCAACTCTGTCTAACAGAGAACATCTACTTAGTAAACATAACTAAAGTATGATTTCTGAATGAATTGAATGGCAATACAAGGTCTATCTGATTTTTTTTTGTACAGAACTCAAAGGAAAGGACTATACTTTCCATGATAGTATCCTCAGCAATGCCTGCAAGGTGACAAACAGGATGTTTTGCACTGGACATTTCTTCCCTCCTGAAGAGCACAGATGAGGTTAAAAGAGGAGAGCCAGTCAAGCTGACATGAGGACTGTACTTCAGCAAGCAAACTTTGTGTGAAGATTAATCAAGGTCAGGATCTTCTTCCCCATTAGCAAAGACCCTCACATACCACGTGTGAGAATCATACAGCTGATAGTTAAGGAGGAAGGATTTCTGGTATAAATCAATGAAGTTACAATATTATCAGCAAGTGTTAAAAGTGAGACTCACAATAAGTTTCTGTACACGACAAAGCCTTGATCTGGGTTTCTACAGGACTGCTGGCCTTGGATGTGAGCATATTCCTGCTGCTTAATTCCTAAATGAATGAATAATAATGATAGTGGTGCCTCTCTGATGCCAAATGACACCACAATAACCTGCAAGCTGGCTCTTTGACACCAGCAAAAAATAATGTTACCCCACCTTAATAAAGTCTTGAATACTGGCTAGTTAACACCTGCCCTAACTCTAACTTCCAAGGGAGGTACAATTTAAGAGTGTTACAAGTCATTCATCTCATGAACCAAAAAAAAAAAAAAAAAGCAAGTAATAGTGTGCCTGCGGCAAGTACTTCTGAGCTGCTTATCTGGGACAGTTTTTTGTTATGTTAGTCATTGGTACATTCTTGTTACCATCCCACACCTCTTCTTACCTCAGCTAAGGACAGCTGACAAAGTCTGGCAAGGCAAATTTAAACAAATCGCAGTTTTCTGCAGTACAAAATCTGTTGCTACTATTTCACATCACTTTCCTCATTGTTTTCCTCACATTAATTCTTGCCCCCTTCATAGCTTCAGGTTCATTCCTTGATGTTTCCAATGGTGGAGACTGGAAGGCACACAAGGCGTGCAGGAGAGAAACACACTTATACAGAGAGAGGGATGACCAACTCGACTCCATCCAGAAGCTCCCAAAGAGCAGCTGAGCACTGTTCACTCCCACAGAAATAAAGCTCAAAGAACACAACCAGCTCCAGATCCAATTAGTTTGACCCAACCCTAACCAGAACAGATCAACAACAATAAGCCTCTTCTGTGTCCACTCTTTTTTTCACCCTAATGCCACACAGCACAAGGAACAGAAGTCCTACAAAGCATGGATATTTTAGCACAATTCCTATCAACAAAGAGGAATGGCCATCAAAACATACAAAAGAGTAGATGTTGGAGATTTCACTGGCATGTAGGATTCCCATGTTCAGGACTTGTCTCGTTAGACTCCAGTGACCTGGAGTGAAAAACTCTGCTTTGTCTCAGACATAGTGGGTACTTGTTTTCTCATGTCCCAAATGCAAGCAATCTTTCTTCTCACAGTGTTTCCCTCTCCCATCTTACTTGTCCCAGAGATGTTCCAGTGAAGTGATACATTTCGATTACATTTCGTTCAGTCCAAAATAGTCTGACAATCTCTAATCTTAGCATTTATCTTCTCTCTTTACTCCCTGTGGTCACATCACTTGCAATTGTCCTGTGTGAAAACTTATTGTCTTGGATACAAAAGCACAGAGCAGAATATTTATAAGACTTATGAGACTAGCAAATTTCTGTTTTGCTGATAATGGAGAATTACTAGATAAAATCCACATGCACAAGCAAAACTGGGGCTAAAATCTTAGTTTTAAGGTTAGGAAGAGCCTTTGACCATGGATCTTGAAACGAACTAGCAGTAACCTTTGGCTCGGTGCATTGGGTGTATTCCTTGCACAAGGGACACTGCCTAACACAGACCCTCCATTTAGTACCATTAATAACTTTTATTCATTAAAAAAGTATATTGTTTTTCAAAAATGATAAATACACCCCGTCCTAAAATAGACTTCTTAAGATTTTACTATTAACTTGCATCAAAACCGGGTGACAATCTAGAAGTCTTTTATGCAAATTTCACATTTGTGGCCATTTCTAAGGTAATGATATGACTGAGCCAAAACACCATAAATCACCACAATACAAATATTAGTAATGAAATAATGTTACATTTTGTAAACAGAGAAACATAACAAATGGTTACATTTACTGCAGAAGTGTTTGAATACCAGTTTTCCAAACAGCAAAACATGAAATCACCTTGCATTCAAAATGCAGCTGTTCTGCTACTAAGTAAGAAATAGATTTTTTTTTAACTAAAATCCTGTTAAACATGTAGGGAAAGTTTTGGCACGACAGATTGTTTTCCATCATTAGATGAAATTTTGAAAACTGTTTCCTAGCAGAACATTCCATTGCAAATATTTTGGACACTTTCATCTGACTTTAAAAGCAGCTGAGACCCATGCTTGTATCTCTTGCGATTAGAAGATAAAATAGCATATTTCTGAAGTTAAAAATAACTCTCCTTTCTTCGGCAAAACCTGGTTTTCAGAGCAGAAAGGCTAAAATAGTGCACAGGAGTAGATGCACCTTTTGCTTTTCTTTTGAAGAAATAAGTTTTTCACACAGTTAACAGTTGCACAGTGGTTTGATTTAATGTGCAAGGTCTCATTTAAATAAAAACTTAACTTCTAGAACATTGAAAGAGCCCACTCGCTATGCTTAAGTGTTTGGTGGACGTACAATACCCACTGCCCAAGTTAATTTCTATGAACCTGGGGTTAAGACTTCAAAATTCTTGAATACCTGAAGCAGTGCAGCCCATTCCCATCCTTGAGGACACACTAATGCTTCACACACAAAAAAGAAGATGCAGTATGTTTATACTACAATATCATGTACCCTCATAGATCAGTGTGTTTCTTGCCCAGTGTTGCATTATTTGCGATGATTGCACAAAGAAACCCACACTGCCTCTCAGAAGATCATCGACTCCTGCTGCCACAGACCTCTCAGAGAGGAGACATCTCCAACATAAGAGTAGGTTACCGGCCACAGACTGCTTTGATAAATGAGATATCAGTAGCAGGAGCAGTTAACTGTAATGAAGGGCTCTATCATGACCATTAGGAAAAAAACAACAAAACACAACAAAAAGCCCCAAAGAAACAAACCCAAACCCCATTTAAACACATGGTATTTGTATGACCTCAATTTATGGGACAAATGAGCTGACAAATGAGCACTAGTAGAAAGCAGAGGGAAAGAAGCAGCTGCTTCCTTGCTCATATTTGGGGCACAACACAGGATTCTTCTCCTGGTTGTGGCCTTTAACCACAAAAATCCACCCAAGTAACTCCTAAGTCAAACACAGATTCAGAGCTTTCAGCAAAGCATTAGAAAGTTCTCAAAACCATTACATATATTCCTCAGTCAGTGCAATGACAATATACAGTCAACTTAAAAAAAAAAAGACTGAATTTATCAAAGACTTCCTAGGATCACAGATAAACATCTTTTTGCAAGTTCAAAACCGAGATTTTCTTTGGGACAACAGCCATTTCTACCAGTTAGGCCCCTTTCTAACATTAGAGAGAAAAAAAAAAAAAAGGTGATAAAAACCTAGGCTTATCTAGAGAAAGCAAAGAGGGAAAAAGATTCAAGGATTTAATTCCTCTGACGTGTTAGAGAATCTTTTAGTACAGGTTTTAAGGGGTTTTCTTTCAGATCTCAGGATGTGCATTGTTACCACTGCACTCTCTAAGCAAGAGCTACACTCAAATTACTGAGAGATCTCTGACAGTGACTTTTTTTGGTGTTTTGGAATATGGGCAGCTCAGTCTCTCACCCTGGAAGAGAATATCCACACCTGGAACAATACCACTGGTAGCTGGAAAACGTACATACTTCTCAAGGCTTTTCAAGTGACACATCAAAGTAGGTAATACAATACACAGAGGAATAATTCACAGATTGCTGCTGGATTCAGCTGTACTGGATATTCCCACATTGCACAGGGAGATTCAGCTGGACTGTGAAAGGCAATGACATTAGGTCTAAGACTTCATAGGTCATGTTTCAGGTGCCTCCAGCCAGTGGCTGTGCCAAGGTGAGCAGAGTGGAACACTTCACCCAGAACTTGGATGAGATGTGGAAGGTGAAAAGGAAAAGCAACTGGAGATGATGTTCTGTCTAATACTGGGAGATCACACCACTGTGGGTGTAGATGGCATAGTATCACAGCCTGCCCTATCTCAAAGGAAAGCACATGGGCCAGTTTTCTAACAAGAACAAGTAACTGGGACTTTCTTCAACCAAAGACCCTCTTTCACCTAGAGAATGGAATAGGGACAGACTTTACAGTTATCTCTAAAGATCAGACCAAGAACAGCCTCACAGCCCAAACCATCCATCCTTGGAGAAGCACCACAAGTTTATTCCAATTTTTATAGACATGACAAGGGCCATATGCTACCAGATCAAGGGAGCAGAGGAACCTTGTTCCTGGGATACATGACTCAGGCTGCTGAGAATGGCACACCACACTCCACACCCTTCTGGCTGTGAAATGCATCTGCTTAGATGGGAAGAGATGTTTCTGTGACACCTCATTCTCCTGGCATGCTGCACATGGAATTAACAACAACAACAAAAGGAATGAAATATTTCTCTGTGGTTTACAAAACAAACAGAAAAAAAACAACAACCCCCCCCAACCCAACAACCTATGACTAATATGATATAGTGAAAAAAGAAAATCACGCAAACATCAATGTTTCCATGACAAGATTTATATATAACAAGATGCTAAACAAGAAGAGCTGCAGCATTCAAAGTAGATCACACCGACTACAGAAAGGCAACTTTAGTTTACAGTATCCTGGTATAAATGAAACCTCTTTCTAGCCATATAGAAGCATTGTTGACAATCTGCAGTTAACATTTATCTGTATTTCCAGGAGGTTAGTTCAAACCAATAAGTGTATGATATCTGATATTCACCTTTATAACCATTAAACGTGATGAGGGGTTTTGAATTCTGAGAATTCTTGAATCAAAGTCACCTGATGAAGCGGGAGGGAAACATCAGAGCACACCCTGCTGCCTCCTCCACAGAAACTTTTCTAGACACCAGAGCTAATAATCACTGGAAAGCAGAATTTAAAGTAATTGCTCATACAGTAGCGATCACGACATCAGGTGTAGCCATGGAGGAGCTATTGGAGCCTAACAGGAATTCAGTTTAATCTGATATTTTTGCTAATATCTGTGCTTATGCTAAATTACAGCTCAAAGAACAGAATTGCAGTCACAAATTTGGGAGCTTCTTGGGAAGACAATGCTGGCACCATTCCCAGCTAGTACTAAATGCAACTTCAGAGTTCAGAATTGAAAATGTGTCCAATGAAATAAACAAAACACTCACTCAAAACCCACCACAAACGTACAGACATTAGTCACTACATCCTAATGCACTGAAAAAATACCCCCTCAGTCAAACATAACCATCTAAAAAAATCCCAACACAACAACCCACGAGAAGAAAAAACATATTGATTAAAGTATTTGCTACAGTGGAACATGATATAAAAAGATTCATCTCAACCTACCAGGTAACATTACTCACGCCTGCATGACTGTAACAAAACCAAATATAACCTTATCTGCAAGCTATTTGTCGATATCAAAGATTTACCAGGAAAGCAACATGATAGTTTCCACAACTGAAGGGTGAGAAGAAAAAGACAGAAGAGTCACGTTACTCTTCAGCTGTAGGTGGATGGTAGCAGACTACTTTGAGCAGCAATGAGAAAAGGAGACTTACATGCACCTTGTAGTATTTATGTACAGCTGGGTGCAGATACGCTCCCGTATGTAAATCAGCACTTATACAAACAGGTCTCCATGTGTACAAATATTCCCCCATGAAAACTGCTCATTTCTTAAGCCAAACCTGCTCCCATTCAAACCTATGGCTTAATTTCTTCTGACTTCAGAGGTAGCAAGAACAGAAAACCAACCTTTGCAAAAACATTCTCAAGGTTGTTTGGAGTTTGGGTTTGTTTTGGTTGTTTTTTTTTAAATCAGACCTACATATGGGACTGTCCATCAACTTGAAGATCAGTCAGCAATTGAAATGGATTTATGGGAAGTTATTTCTACAATATTTTCTCAACACAAGGTCAGTAAAGCTTTTGCAAGTGGTTTTTTCCTGTAGACTGCACTCAGACTTACATTGCTGATGCATCCAAAGGCCCCAGAACTTTTGTCTACAGATTCAGAAAACTGATAGCCCTTTGCATTTAGGATGCATTCACATTTATATTCCAGAGGACAGGCTGCTATCTTTTCACTGTGAGAAACATCAGATAGTCCTACAAGGAGTTTGATAGAATTCTGGTGTATTAAATGTACTGAAGCCCAAGAAGATAAAACCTACTTATTAATCACAGCCAGCTTTGACTAAGCTCTGTGTGCTGCTACCAACTTCTTTGTGTATTTCTTTTAAAAAAAAATTTATTTACTTCTTCAATCAACCAACATGGTTTTATTAGTGACTAAAAAGCATCCAGGAAAAGTGATCCATAAAACACAACAATGCAGTATGTTTCCCATGGCTACTCAAGCTATTAAAAGGTTAGTTCAAATCTGTAGGCAGTGAAATCATACCAGCATTATCATTGCCTTGTGGTAGCAACAATTCTGGGTGGTCTGTAACGCTACAACTCTTGGCCTCCTAGATAGTATGACGATGTTGTCAAGAAGAGCCTATCTAGGAGTGTAACTAGGCTGAGGCTTTTTGACCTCATAGATAAATAGGTTTTGTTGAAAGCTGTTCTATTATTTTTCAGATTAGCTTGGACTTGCATTTGGTTCATTCTCTGCCATGGGGGTGGGGAGAGAGAGGCCTTGAGATATCCAATAAATGTTTATCCAGCTGCGGTAGCTTGATTCTTAAAGTATAACTGTCAACATCTTCACTCCCTCATGCAAATCTAAATTCGTAAATTCCTGACTGAACAGCTACAGTACTTGCAGCAAGGAGAGCAAGGCTAGTCAATCCAGTGCTGACTGCAGTGGAAAAAAAAAAAAAGTACTAAAAACATGGGCTCCCAGAACAGACTGTTCATTGCTAATTTTAAATCTTATAAAATAGTGCCAGTCTGACATCAGAGTGGGGTATTTTTTCATATTTTTAAAATAATCAAGAGCAACTGTGTTGCTGTTTTTTTAACAACAAAAAAAATTTGCTTCTGCTCCTGTTCCCTTGTAAACATAGCCTTAGAACAGTTGTCTTTTTTTTTTTTAACTATGTAAATGGAATTGCACTTTGCAGGCATTTTCCTAACAACATGGTTCAAAAAAAAAATTTCTTTATCTAATTTGTCCAGAGTTTGTTTTTCCCAGCTATACTATACTGGAGCATAGGGTCAATAAGTCTACTTACAAAGGAAATCCACTCAGTTCTCTGTGTCATGAGCGAGCTGGACATTACAATAATTGTTTTTTAAATGGAAGAGGAAAATAAAATCCTGGAGGACATGATACACCATCACTGAAGACTTTTAATTCCAGTCACAGTAAAGTGCTCTTTCCAGCATTTATTTCATTTCAGCAAAGCTCTGATATTGCAAGTATTTATGCACAGACTTAGTGGGAAATAACTCTGAAGAAATTAATGAGCCTACTGATCTGCCAAGACTAGTCTTGCACATAAACATTTGCAGCACAAGGGACTAATAGCCTCGAAATTATAGAGACAATTCTCTTTAAATGTAAGTTTTTTAAGATCTTGTTAGGATGTTAAGACAAATAGCTCTTTGAGCTGCAAAATAAAGTATTATTTCTCATAGATTTTATGTCTCAAGACTGAAGTCCTCAGAGGATTCTCTAATGAATACAGTTTTTCCCTCACAAAAAGTTAAAGTTCTGTTCCACTTTCTCCCCAACTACGTTCACAAAATTTTAAGAACAATCAAATCTGCTTAGAAGTTGCCCCAAAATTCCAAAGCTATAAGGGGACTGATGAAGCAATGCATAAACTCTGTTTCTGACATGATTTCTTTAGGAAAAGACTTAATAATGCCATAGAAGTCTAAAAGAATACCCCCCGAAAAACACACCACCTGTGCTAGCCCTTATCAAACCCACTGTTCTAAAAGAGGTGTCTAGTTTGTACATATTGAATTGGAGATTATATGCTAAAAAGAATGTGCCAGCACAGGGAGCTCTGCTGCATGTCAGACTGGTGGTAGGTGGAAACCTGAAATACAGATCCCTATTCTCATCTTCCCCACCATTTCTCTCTCTCTTCTGAGACATGCTGATGAGGCAGCTTTATTAATTTAACTCCTTCCCCCTTCTTGTCCCCACTCCCTCCCCCCAGTCATCACAGTCTGGAGTCTTCCACATTTTCTCTGGAGAAAGCGCAGTCAGTCCTGCTTCCAAGCAGTCCCCATTGCTACCTCCAGAGCCCTTAGAGGTCCTATACCCTCAGGTAGTTTCTCGGATCTCATGCCAGTATGGACACAAAAACATCTTAAGGCCACAAATTGTTCTGCATGCTGGCATTCCCAAATTTGCCATCTGACTAAAACTGCACATTCTCAACAGTAAATACCGTATTGGTAAAGATGCCACAATTGGCATACATCACTACTGAGGGTCATATTTCCTCTTTCCCTTATAAATGACTAAGGACCTGCAGTGTACCAGGCACTGAAACTTGGTCCAGATTCTCCAAATGTGTGGAGCTGAGGAATTAGAAATAAGTCTTCTGAGAAGCAGAGAAGGGATATTACATCCTCCTCCTGGACTCAATGGACTATTCTTCAGCATTCAGTGATATTAAGGATTGAACATGATTGGAAAAAGAATCACCTCAATCTACTAAGTAACATTATCCACATGTCCATAACTCTAACAAGGACAGCACACATGGCCAAGGGTCAGTTTTGGCACACAGATGTTGCCCTTGTGATTTGGTTCCCCTTCCATTTGCAGAACGTGAAGGCCCAAGGAGCAACCACTGAAGGACTCCACAGGAGAGGACGGGATTGTATTATGGAGGTTACAGCTTTTCCAGTTTCAAGTCTTTCATAGAAGAACCTGAAGCTGATCTGTTTGCTCAAGCATGCAAATCTGGACCATTCATAATACCAAGTAGTATTTTAACCTCTCATGTTTGCCTGAATTTATTGTCGATACAAATATGAAAATGAATTTAAATGAGTTTTATTGTGTGATGTTTAAAAATTTGTATGTCCTGTTGCATCTTCATACTCTGTTGATCAGGCCTAATCTCCTGGCAATATTTATCACTCCTAATCTGGCAAAGCTCACCCATGGCACACCATTCAAGTCATTTTGTAAGACCTCATCAATGAGGCTTTGGGTATACTTTGTAAATGCAGAATAGCACATACAGCTTTTTAAAAACACATTTTAAAACTCACAGTCTTGAAACAGATAAAGGACATCATCATTTTCAGACCCAGTTTGGCAAGCATTAGGTGCTGTCTTTATAGCTCGTCCCTCATATCTCCTGAGCAGTAATATCTTCAAAGAATTCCATCAAGGCAGTGAGCCGTGACCTCCACTTCCTGACGCCGTGTCAGTCTGCTGTAATCAAGCTGGGTTTTTCTGAGTAGTCTTCCATTTGATCTCTGAAAAAATGATTTCTAGGACTTTCCCACCAACAGATGTCAATCTTGGCAGGCTGGTGCACACAAGTGCTTCCCTGGATAGTCAAGAGCAAAGGTGGTGCATCGGCACACAGGAGGCTGCAGGCAGCTGCTCCAAAGTGAACCACCTCGGCAAAACTTCCTGAAGATGCCTTTTTTCCCCCTTCTGGTGCACCTTCCCGCTCTTGGGCAGAGGTGGATATTGCTCAAATACTGTGAGGGAGGAAGGGGTCAGCCCCTGCTTCATGTGACTTGGTGCCTGTGTCCTGCACTCAGTAGGGTTAATGAAATGAACAGGGAACAGCAGCAAGCTAATAAATCATGAGCTTGAATGTGTGTCCTGGTCTGCATCCCATTAGTGACTGCTTATTTAAAAAAATAAATAAAAATAACATATCTCAGTGACACCTGGACACCAGCCAGTCCTTATTTTCTATCCCAAAAGGCTAATTCCTTAGTCAACCATATATTCATATATGAAAGACAAATAAAATATAAGGGTTGTAGATCTTTTGGAAAATTCATCCCAGTTTCTAAAAATAATTCCTAGACCTTTAAAGGTCATATAGCCCAACTCCCCTGCAATGAGCAGGGACATCTCCAACTAGATCAGGTTGCTCAGAGCTCCATCCAACTTGACCTGGAATGTTTCCAGGGATGGGGCATCTACCACCTCTCTGTGCCAGTGTTTCACTACCCTCAAAATTTCTTCCTTATATCTAGTCTGAATCTACCCTCTCGGACTTCTTTGAAAACACTGAACCACAAAGGAGCTGAATCCTAAAAAACCCCACCAAAC
>JAVSBS010018658.1:0-10884 GCA_033124195.1 Coracias cyanogaster | reverse complement strand
TTGAGAATAATAAAAGCCTTCTACAATCACCATTATGGGGAGAGAACTCGAGTTGAATAGTCCAGAAGTTTGCATTCTTTAATCATATGATTCAATATACAAAGCAGACCATATTTTAAAATGCTACAGAACTGCATATGCCAAAATAAAAGGCTAAATGTGTCTTACTTTAAATTCTTCATGTTGATGTATGGTCACCTTCCAGCTGACAAACATCTACCACCAATGCCTGCTGTGTCAAGAGCTGGCAGTCAAAAAAAAAAAAAAAAAACCAAACAGAAAATAAACATCACGCTAGCCCAAAGGTGAAGACTTACAAGAACAAAAACTTAGTGTACAGCCTTTGTTTGCCATTTTACTCCTGAGGAAGGTTTCTAGCGTGAACTAGCCAGCAGGATGTACAGATTGCAGTACACGTTGTACTTTAAAGAGTACTTGTCAACTGGGGAGGGAGCAGGGGTTTTACAATTTTTTATTTTTTAGAAAAAAGAGTCATTTAATTTTAGTACAAGAGTCTCTGAAAAATAATGAATATCTGATTGCTAACACAAAGCCTTGGTTCGAGGAATACAGCAAAGATTATCTTATGAAAACAAAGGTATACCGAGTCCATGAGCAACACCCTGCTTCTTCTAGAAGTTAATGCTATAGCAAGGCTGGGCAGCATTTGTATTTTTTCTTGAATCTATTTCCCTGTGTGTTTAGGGAAAGATGTCCATTGGAAAAAGCATTGATAACATAGCCAAATGCATATTTATGTTGTAGAGAAAACAACTATTTTAAGAAACGTTATGATTTTTTTCCTCCCAAAAGTGTAAATAACAACGCTTTTTGGAAGAACTTGATCTTGTGCTTCCAGGTACTGCATATACAAATACTGTTTAAAAAAAAAAATCCATAGATTCCTGCCAGATATCAAACATATATTGCCAACAGATGGCTTGGGTCAAACCAGACCCAGTCTCTACATACAGCACGTACACATTTTAGTACCGGCAAGGCTCCTAATACTCTTTTATCTCTAAAGTATGAAAGCCCTTGATATGCATTTTGTCTACAGAAAAGAGGATGATTAAATAAGACATTCAGAGCCACAGGTGTAGTGATCCCACGTTCCAGCCAGCACCACAACCACCCTGCTGGTCTGCTTTTCCACATAGGAACACCTCAGCATCGTTGTCACCATAGTTTATTATAACTACTCCACTTGCCACTACCAGCCTCACAGGGCACAATTTCTAACCAGTCAGTGTGAATTAACCTTTCCATTAAAGCTGCAGGTCCAGCACTCACTCATAGAAAAAGTCAACCTGAAATACACATTCTTCTGTAACTTTCCTTTGATGAAGACCACTTAGCTCCCTGGTACAGCAATACCAGGAGCAGAGTCCCCAGGCATCCTCAGAGAAGTATTGTAAAAGGTGTTTTCCAGAGCAACTCCTATCAGGAGCTACTGATTAGCCTCTACACAGCAATCAAAGAAAACTCATTTGTGGTAGTGAACTCAAGGCTGGCCAGACTACACTTTGAAACATGAATGTGTGCACGGAAACCCATCATAAGGGACATACATGTAGATGTTGCTCTTTTCTCAAGCACTTTTGAAGATGCAGTCTGTTTACTCTTTCTACGGAAAGTTAAGTTTCTTTAGAGCTCCCTCTATTGTAAAACAGAAGAAAAAACTTAAATTCTCAGAACAGTTTACCACAGGACTGATCATTTTTATATAAAAATGCGTTATAAGAAATTTCGAAGTAAAAGTTAAATTATCTCTGCAGTTCATAACCACAAGGGAATATGTTTTGTTTTGTTTTTTTTTAAACATGAAACAGAGATTTGAAACTCTGGGCATTGTTTTGTTTTGTTTTTAATTTTAAGTTTAGAAAATTGCACTAGGGAGGTCAGAGGCACTTCAGCAGCTGTTTGAACTACCCTCTTGCCACAATTAAAAAAAAAAAAAAAAAAAAATCAACCCTTTTCTCAGTGGCAGACTCTGACCATACTGGGCTAAGCTCAGCTTTGGTATTCCATTCATTTTTTGTGCGTCACAGTAGGGATCAGTATGACCCCATGTTTGATCTACACGGCTATTTCAGACTAACAATTCAAGTGAAAAGTTAGCAAAGCCCTTAGAACACTACAAATATGACCAATGAGTGTATTGAAGTGGACTGAGTAAGCCAAACCAGAACGACATGACAAAGCCTGTGTTGTGATAGTAACGGACACAACATTTTAAAAGAACCACAAGATACCTGTATTAAAGGCAACAGAACAAAGATATCACCTTGAAGGTGAAAGTACTAGAGCATTCCTACCAATAGATCATGAAAAGTCAACTGGATTGGAAGAGATTTACTCTGAATATACATTGACACATAGCACTTTTTTTAACTTCCAACATTAAAAAAGTAATTTTATGTGGATTTATACCATACACAGAGACTAACCATTTTGCTTACTCAAACCTACCTTCTGTGTCAGCATGTTTAAGTTTCACAAGCGTTTAAGGAAACCTGGTTCAATTATGCTCAGCTCTTGTTTCTCTGCTCATCAGCTCGGCTTCTCTACCAAGCAGAGAGTTGCATCTCCCCTTCCTAAATACTGCCTTCTACCCATTTTCTTTCCAGAAAAAGAGAAAGACCAAAAGTATCACCGCCTTTCCTATGAGTGGGACAAGTGACATACACACTTTCAGTTTACAGCTGTTAAACAAGAAGCTTCTTCTCATACCTCTTCCAAGGGGAAAGAAAAAAAAAAGGCAAAAAAAAAAAAAAAAAAGCCTTTTTCTTCATCTAAAAGCCTTTTAGGACAGCCAAGGTCTGGAACAGCTCCTACCCCATTCCCCAACCAGGGACATGCACAGACTGAACATCACCATGTACCCATACAAAACTTCAAGTTAGCTACTCCATTTAATGTCTGATGAACTATTATAACAATTATCATCCAGATTTATGAAAGAGGGAACTGAGAGATACTATCATTCACTACCACCTCCTGGCCACAACAACAACAAAAAATGAAGGCATGACAGAAAACCTGTGTGACGCCATGGAGAAGCACTGCCACCTCAGCAATGTACCCCCTGTTTCCATAGCATGCAGGGACATTGCACTTAAGATTTGAGTCCTTCAAGCACAGTCCCAAAGGGCTGCCTGATATGGGCGTTCTCACACACACTTCATCACATGGCAGATTCACTGCTCACAGATCACTTTTTCTTTCACATTCCACCACAAGCTTAAGGTTCAAATACTCCTTAGTAATTCACTCAACCACCATACATTTCATTCTCTGATTAGAGATAACGACCACTCTTGCTCTAGGAAACACTGGGGCCACAGCCCCAAGAACTGAGGAAATACACTACCAGGGCCACACATGAACTGTCCAACAGAAAAAAAAAAAAAACAAAGACCAAAATGGAAGTACACTCTGTTTCTCCAAAAAGTGTGACTCTGGGGATTACAGTGACTCCTCCAGCTCCCTGAGCTTCCTGTGGTGGCCTGAGAGGCAGCAAGTACCCCTACAAGCCAAGGAGAGCAAACAGAAACCCTCATTGTCCCCATGGTGTCAAATTTGACTGGAAAAGCAGCATTAACATTTCTGGTATCCCCAGGTAATGCATGTTTTTAACAGGGAAATAATTAGCACATCAGAGTACACAGTGCAAATTAGCATTCAGGTGCAGCTTGGTTTTAAACAGGGATCTAATATAATTTTATATAGGAAGAGGCACTTCTCCAAAACCCACCCCACTTGATTAAGTTATAGGGATGTTTGCAAGGGTATAAACAAGCCATCCAAATCTTTACTCTGAAAGCAGCTCACGCACCAGGTTCCACCACTGCCGTGAAATTTTGACACTGCTGGAATCACTGCAGCTGACATTCTCAGGACACCTCCATAAACTTAGGTGAAAGACACAGAAAATGAGGTGAATGCAAACATTGTGGAGAGGGTTGAAATTTTTTTCTCTTTGCCTTGGAAGAGACACAAATAGCTGAAGGCTGGAGGTCACTGGAGCCCCCCAGCAAGTCCTTGTAATAATAGACAGCAATCCAGGTCTGCAGGTGATAAGCTATCGTTTTTCAGAAATATTTTGTATACCTCCTGCTGAGCTTTTCTGGCATTCAAAGGACAGATCAATATTTGGTATTTTCACTGGGCTTGAGGTGCTATTGTTCTTTGTATCTGAAAACAGAGTAACTGTTCAGATGTTTATAAAGGTAGCCAGGGCAGCATCAGGAGGAATGCAAACCAGAAACTAAAATATATTAAAGCAAGCAGAAAAAAAAAAAAAAAATTCTTCAAACTCAGGTTAGTCCAAAGGGTTCTACCAAATTAAAGAAACAATATAATATTTCTTGGGCAACACACAGAGCTGTCAAGTGGCCACAACTAGAAGCTACTGTTCCCCTTTGTGAAATTATATATAAAAATCAGAATACTCAAGTGAAGCCAAAACAAAGACCACAAATGATTTTTTTCTTCTTCAGACAGTGTAATTAGAATAGTGCTTTTATAGATTAAAGAACAGGTGTATTAGAAAGGCTTACATATTTCCCATGCTATAGCCAAGGGACTTCAGGAACTTCTCTCACTCTGGAATGAATGAAGGCTAAGCCAGGTTAAATATCGTGTGCATGAGGTGGGTTTAGGTGGAGCAAAGACAAGACGGACCAACCATGCCTATCTGTGAGACGAGAAAATCAAAATAATTGCTAGTTCTACAGGATATTTTCTCTAAAAAAAAAAAACCAACACCACCAAACAAACCAGGCAAAACAGTCAATTGTTTAATTGTTTACTTTCTAAAATGTCTGTGCTGCCTGAAGAAATTTCAATCTACGAAAGTTAATTTTGCCTGTATCTCTTTTGGTCTGTCTTAAACCAGTCGGCACTGGCTTCACCACTCCAGAGTAAGAAGCTGAAAATTGAGGTCAGGTTTTCCTTCGGTGCAACTCTCCTTATTTAAAGGGAAAATAAACCCTGCTCCTTTGATATACATACCCAATACTAATAACCACAAACAGCCGCTTACCTTACCAAGCCCAAGCCCACCTTTTTAGTCAGGCCTGTGTCTCAGGAGATCCTGTCTCTCTACTGCTGCCCAGAACCTCTTCCCTTACCTCGTACCTTCCCTTTCCCTGCTGTGCACACCCACCCACACAGCTGCAGCTCAGCAGTCCCTGACCCCTGTACATGTTTCACCGCTCCCAGAGAAATTCTCCAGTAAGCCCACAGCTTGACTTCAGCTTGACTATTGCCTCCAGCTTCCTATTGCTTTCTGCTATATCTCTAGAAAAAGCTTTTCACTTATTTTTCTGCTTGCTATGAAATAAAGCACTTACCCTGCTCACCAGCATTAGCAAGGCCTATGATTGCCAACATATCAAACAGCTGTGGCTGCCATAGTCGTAAGGATACAAGGAAAGAATTTCACTACGTGGAAAAAAATGGAATTTGCAAAGAGTCAGGAGGCTGACTACCCCACCACGATTCCCTATGTGCCCCTTGCAAGCACTCAAAATCAGATTCTGGCTGTAGACACACCTGTTTTTGTTTGCTGCTATACTAGGGAAGGAAAACACCTACTTGCCAGCCTGCTCCAGGCTCTTTGTTATCTACTCCATGCTACATTTTGTTCACTTGCTGTTGGCAAAAGCACCCATGTTTTCATTAATGTAAAGTCAAAAGCCGCATTGCTGGGGAAAAAACCCACCAAAAAACAAGTCAAGCAAGGGGTTCTGCACATCCCAGGCCAGTCATCAAACCACGTTCTACTGTCTGGGCTTTGCAGACAAAACTGACACCAAAAATGTTTCTGTTTCTTTACTTAAGTGTGGTCACTACAGCAACAATGTTATCACTTTGTCAATCACCAGCCACCACTCAGCCTCACAGTTTCACATGGCATTGATAATGATCTGGACTTGGCTCCAGTCAGTAGTAGCTTAAGTTGTTTTAGAGAGGTGGCAGGACTACATATAAAATACAACCATATATAAAAATGGCTACAGGCCTCAGATCTAAGGACTGTAACAAGTATGTAACTGTATCAGTCAGCCTTCAGTCTCAGGATCCACTCTAGCTCAGTCTCTGGTCTCCCACGCATCCTGTTCATCACAGTACAGCAGGAATGAGGCTAAAACCTCAGTTCTGAAAAGAACAGACTTCAACAGATGGTTAACAGAGAAGGTAACATGTCCATTTTTAGCTACTGCCCTCATTGCAGCAGTATTGCATCATCCCATCCTCTCTTCTGTCTACTTCAGTTCTTAAACCATACAGCAGTATTGCATTATCCCAGCCTTTTTTCTGTCTACTTTCAGCTCCATAGCATATGGAATCACCACGGTAAAATGAGGTATATAAGTATTAAATGGCTTATCAGAGGCTGCAGCAAAGCAGTAACACAGTCTGGTCACACCACAGGCTCCTAAAGGCTGGGGTCTCTAGGACTTCCTGGCCTTGACCCTGTGCCCAACATAAGAGCTGCTCTTCTCTACAGCGAGTCAGTGAATAGTCCAGAATAAGTCCCCTGGGTTATGCAGCCTAGATCTGTATTATAGGGCATAAGCCTCTCTGGAGCAAATCAGTATTTAATTTCTTGAGGTCACTTGCACATTGAAGGTGAGCAGTGAACATCTGTACAGTATGGTATCACCGTGCATTTTCCAGTCCACAGCTCTTCCCTGGGCATGGAGGAGATTCATGTCTTATAATTAGCAACGTGCTAATTATACACTGACAAGACAGGCCAAGTGACCTGGCTCGGAAAAAACCACTTCACCTGCCCGTTAAGGACCCTGCAAACAGCCTGAGCTAAAGGAACACAGTAGTCCCTCACCAGTGCTTGGGAATCAGCCGTGAAACAGCTGATTCAAGCTATCCCAAGCACGGAGCAGAAATAGTTGTGTCTCACCAGGCCGATGTAGGCACAGCACTTGCACTAGACTGGTCCTCTTGGCCTTATCCCATTTCAAAGGCTATGGAGCTGGGTCAGGCTCACAGAGAGCATGTCTTTCACCCTGCTGTTTGCATGGGGGATAGAGTCTAAGCCCTTACCACAAGAAGCAATAGATTTGGTAATGCAGCTGGTAATGAGAAGGAAGATCTTCACAAGGGTGAGAAGAAAAAACAGGCTAACTGATTTCCAGCATTTGTGCAGCTCCAGCAGTAACAGCCATGTCCACTAATCAGACTGGAGTTCAGTACTTGTAGCCAATTCACTGAGGGATCCATGTACACAACAGTAAAGGGAGACTCATCATTAATTGACTGTATTTTTACTGGTGTTGCATAGAGCTGGTTCTTGACGCTGAGCTGTTTAGTATCTTTACATATAAACTGGAAAAAAGTATAAACTGTTTGGATAGTAAACCCACAGATGACACATTTGTTTGAGAAGGTAAATAGTAATAACAGCAGGACTCTGAGACAGAGCAATTGTTTGGTAAACTGGCTGTGAGCACTGCAAGTAGGCAGGTGTAAGTCTGTGCAGCTAGCCCGAAAACTGCAGAATCTAACTTCCTCCAGGATGGGGTGGTCTGCATGGGAAGCAGGAATCAATCTTAGCACCACACGAAACACTATGACCAAAAAGAAGTTATCCAAACCCCAGGTCACAAAGTTGGAACATCGGATAAAATCAGAGATGATACATTCCTACTGCATATTCTGTTGGTGTAAACTCTGAAAAAAATGCCATGCTTCTGATATCTGTAATTCAAGAAGAATATTTAAAAAAAAAAAAAAAAAAGATAAAAAATTCAGAAAAGAGTTATGAGACAATGTCAAGTACCAATGCAAGAGACCAACTGAGAGGCTGAAGGAGGCTGGTCTGCTTAGTTTGTTCTTGTCTGACTTGAACATGATGTTTTAATCTTAAGGAGATTGTGCTCATTGCACCAGATTTGTGCTGTACTCCTGTTGTCCAAAAGCAGCTAGGAAACTGTATATATTTCTCCCTTTTACACATAACTTGACATTTTAGGACCTGTAGTGGAAGAGGGAAAATGGATGCCTTTCCCATGAATTAGAACACATTAGGTATAGCCAGGGTATTCTTGCTCTTTATGGTATTAAACATCTCTGATGCACGTGGTTAGGCAAAATCAGGAAAACTTTTAATTCAGATTAGATTGTTAAGGAACATGACAATAATTGTTTTGTCTTCTGTAGTGAATAATTTGCTTTCCTTGTAACCTGGGAATGTCACTTAACAAGTTCCATGTTAATGCAAGGATCTAAAAGCAGAATGAAGCTCTTATTTACTCCGGATCTCTTCCAGTAGGACACAGCCATTTGCAGCTTTTGATCTTTTACATGAGATTAATAGTTTTAAGTTTGTTGTAGGGTGTGTTTTGCAACCTGTGGTTTGTAGAAGCATGTGGAGTGGGTGTTGTGAAGACCATTCCAAACTTTCCAAACATAGCAATGACATGGTGGCAGCAGGCAAGGCTTGATGAGAAGGTGATTCTTTCTAATCGGATGGTCCTACCTACACAAACAGAACAGAACTGTAGTGTTAACTGTGACAGCAAGTCCTCCAGAAGTTTTGAACAAGCCGTCTAATTTCAGCCCCATTATTTCAGTATCCAGTCAAGTCAAGGTTAAACAGAGCTCCTTTACTCCACAAAAGAGTGGGATCAGCTAATGCTAGTAAAGCTCCTGAAGATGGTATATGTTGGGTAATGAAGATACAGGCAAAGAACTTGATTCTCATAAAGGGAGTTCCCTTTGCAGTGCTGTTAGAAACACAAAGAAATCCTGTTTTGACTAGTTAATTGAGCAAACATTCCATCCTGCCCTAAAATATGCTTGCTATGCTTTTTCAGACTTTTTTTTTTTTTTGGAAGCATATCACCCCTTAGCATGTTCATGTCTCTACCAGTCTGAAGAGCAACTGTCTGTTCCAGCCCCTGAGGCTCACCTGCTTCTCCTCGACTCCTGTCAGGTTGGATTTCTTTAAGGAGTATGTCGGTTGCAGCAAATTACTTCGTGCACTGGGGAAGTGAAGACTTTTATATATCTACCAACAGATTTGTTGTGCTGTCTACTCCCCCACCAAACTTCTGCCTCCCTTGACTGTTCTCCGTAGTGCCATTTATTGCATGCTGTCAGCCCTGCCTTTGCTTGCCTGCCTCTCCCATAAACACTGGCTGAGCACTTTTCCACTGGTGAGCTGTTTCAGCTGTGCCAGACTGCCATTCTGCACTCTTCTATGCAAAATCCAAGCCTTTCCCATCACCGGAAAAACTTCTCAGAAGTCTTCCCTCATCCCTCTGATGCTCTGATTTCTGCCACTCTCCTCACCGTGCTCCCTGGCCTGGCCCCTCAGCCTGCTATCCGCATGCCATGTCACCCTGTGCCTGCATTCCCAGCACCCTCCCCACAGCGCTGTAGCCCAGTAGACATGCCAGGCCTGGACCATGTTGCCGGGTGCTCTGTTTTCTCTACTGTGCTCTTGACGTGTTTTCAGCCTGATGCAAAGCTCATTCAACCAACAGAAAAAGCTGCTTTGACTTTAATGGGTTTCAGATGAAGACTTTAGACAATGTTTCCACAGCAGCACAGAAATAAAAACAGTGTTGTGTAGAGATACCCAAGCCAGCTTTAAACTAATTAAGTTGGATCCCAATAACCATCTAATCATAGAAACAGGGAGCTCAGTACTGGGTAATTTACCCTAATGAGACTGTAAGCTTGTCAAAGAAGAAAGTCTGTGTTTGCTTTAGTCCAGTTCCAATTTGACATCATACGCCCACTGCCTTTTAAGAAACACCTACTACTATCTAAAATCAAACCAGCACATGTCAAGATAATCTCTCCTTTCCTAGTAATGCAGCTATACAGAACAACTGTCTAAAAGATTCAACATCTTGTGGTCAGTTTTCTACTCTCTCATCTGCCTTCTGCACACTAGACAAGCATTACGTGTACCTGCTAAAGCAGGTTTTACAAAAAGACAGGGAATGTAGAGTACAAGAGAATGTGATCTAGCAATCAATTTATTAGGGCAAAAAAAATAGCTACAAATCCTTTGTTGCACAGTACATACAGAGACAGCTATATCTTTCCTTGTAAAAAATGTAAAGGTGGGTTATTTTATCCTTTCAAAATGTGTAAACAAGATGTAGGACTCTCCAGCCAGAAGCACAGGCTTTCCCTTGGAAACCAGAGGTCATCACACCTGCAGCCTTCAGACACAGGAAAACTCACTAAACTCCACATAAGAAAAGCATGCTGAGTGGACAAATACAGAATGTTTCCTCTATTTCAGCATGTACTCCAAATTCCAGTTATGCAAAACCTACAGCTTAGGCATTGCTTCAAAATGTTATTTTCTATTTTGCATTTGTATATAACTTTCTGATGTTTTCCCCTGGTATGGTTTAAGGAAAACATTGATTCTCTTTTAAGTCCATACAAAAGCATCTTGCCACATTCAATTCTACCAAAAATTGTCTGAAACAAGTGACCACATTTCTGAAACAAGTGACCACATTTCTTAAATAAGATACTTGATTTCTTACAGTGCTTTGCATTCAGCAGCCACCATGGAAGCCAAAGGTATCTCCATACTCTTGAAAAACAGCCAACATAAGTAACAGCCTAAACATGGATTTGAGGGTCTAACTTTGTGTTTCCAGCTTTGACAGGCATGACTTGACTTTACTAAATACTCCCTAAACCAAATACCATGTGTTTACCACAAATGTCTTAATTCCTGAAAGCAAAGCAGAAGAGGAAGGCACATTAGAGAAATTTATATGAGCATCTTCCATATGGTACAGCTAGGCCTGAGAAGATTAGCAGCTATCCCTGCAAAAATCAGATTGCCCCTAGCTAGGCTGTAAACAAGTTCCCTCTCAT